>OZ023164.1:3289914-3322414 GCA_963678695.2 Diplodus puntazzo
AAGATTTGATAGGGAATTTGATAGGGAGCCAATGGAGCTGCTGCAGGGCTGGAGTGATGTGTTCAGTAGAGGGTGCTCTGGTGATGATACGAGCAGCTGCGCTCTTGACCAGTTGGAGTTTATCGAGTGATTTCCAAGGAAGACCATGGAGAAGAGAATTACAGTAGTCCGGACCAGATGTAATCATGGTGTTTGCGAGAATAGCAGTGCAGGCTGGTGTGAGTGAGGGACGGCGGCGGTTGATGTTGCGTAGATGGAAGTATGCAGACCGGGTAACATTATTGATGTGGGCTTCGAAGGTTAAGGTGCCGTCTAGGATGACACCCAGGCTCCTTACCTGGGGTGATGGTGGGACAATGGAATTGTTGATAGACATGGAGAAGGGATTGTGCTGTGCTAGGGTGGATCTGGTACCAACGAGGAGGACCTCGGTTTTGTCACTGTTCAGTTTGAGGAAGTTGAGTGAGAACCATGATTTAATTTCCAGTAGGCAGTTGGATAGAGCTGTGGGTGGTAGAGTGGAAGTAGGCTTGGTGGAGATATAAAGCTGGGTATCGACAGCATAGCAGTGGAATTGGATAAGAAATTTCCTGAGAATGTGTCCAAGGGGCAGAAGGTAAATAGTGAACAGGAGGGGGCCAAGAACAGAGCCCTGGGGAACACCGCTGGAGACTGGAGCGGAGCAGGATCTTAGGTTCTTGAGTTAGACCAATGATGTGCTACCAGTGAGACAAGATTTCAGCCAAACCAGAGGGATGTCAGTGATTCCAATGGAGGCCAGCCTGTCCAGGGGGATGTCATGAGATACCGTGTCAAAGGCTGCGCTGAGGTCGCAGAGAACCAGGATGGAGAGTAAACCAGAGTCTGATGCCATCAAGAGGTCATTTGTGATTTTCACGAGGGCTGTCTCAGTGCTATGAAGGGGACGAAAGCCAGACTTAAATTGTTCAAAGAGGTTGTAGCGAGACAGATGGTCGGTTAGTTGAGCTGCAACACTTCTTTCGAGTATTTTAGAGATAAATGGCAAGTTTGAGACGAAAGTTGTTCAAATCATTCGGATCTGCACCAGGTTTCTTGATAGTTGGAGTAATAGCAGCAGTATTTAGTGATGATGGAACAACACCAGAAGTCAGTGAGGAATGAATGGTGGCAGTTATGAGAGAGGACAAGGCAGGTGGGCAACTTTTTACCAGGTAGGTAGGCAGAGGGTATAACTGGCAGGTGGATAATTTGGATTTGAAGTCTGGTTATTTCAGAGACAGTTGGCAGTTTGAAGCTTGCAAGTTGAGAGATGATGGAAAATGTGGGCAGAGAGTGCAGAGAGGGTGTAGAGTTATTTGAAGTAGTCAATGTCTGGTGGATGTTTTCAATTTTGGCATTGAAGAAGGTCATGAAGTTATCACACTATGCAACAGTGAGTAGGTGAGGTGGTAGAGCATCAGGTGGTTTCAGGATATTGTTGATGGTTGAGAATAGGGCTCTAGTGTTCTCATCCGCTGTCCTGATTAAGGTTGAGTAGTATGTAGTTTTGGCTAAAGAAATTGCATCCTTGTATTGGAGTATGTGATTATGATGCATTTCTTTGTGCACTGCTAGGCCGGTTTTGAAATAAAGGCGTTCAAGGTGACGGCCTTTGGTTTTGAGCTGGCGTGGTGCTGGTGTAAACCAAGGAGCAGAGTGGGCAAAGGAAACAGACCTTGTTTTCAGAGGTGCAAGAGTATTTAGCAGTTGATGAAGTCTAAGTTTGTAGTGGGATACCAGTTCATCTGTGGTAGATAAGTTGTGTCTGCTGGGAAAGTCATCAATTCCATTAGAGAGGGCCGACAAGTAAATATCTTTGATGTTTCGAAAAGTGATAGAGCGAGGCATGCTAGTCCTGGATAATCTTGGCATGACATTAAAGGATATTAGTGCGTGGTCTGAAATGGGCAAATCTGAGGCACAACAGTTTAGGGGGGTTACACCAAAGCAGCAGATTAGGTCAAGAATGTGTCCTTTGGAGTGTGTCGGAAAGTCAATATGTTGCTGTAGTCCAAAGCTGTCAAGGCATGATGTACAGTCCTTTGTAAGAACATTGTTGAGGCTATCCCAGTGAATATCAAAATCACATAGCAATATTAAGTTTGGGGACACAGAACATAGGGTTGTTAGGTAGTCAGAGAATTTCTGTAGGAAGACATTATTTGGCTTGGGTGGTTGATGGATAGTGGCCAGAATAGTAGGAGTTGGACCCTTGATTTGTCGAGCAATGGACTCAAATGAGTGGTATACAGGCACTATAATGGAGGACACTTTCCATATTTGATTGTATATTATCGCCAGGCCACCGCCTCTGCCAGAGGTACGGAGTTGTGATAGACACCGTACTGTGTGCTGCAAGAGTAGGTGGAGAGGAAGAAGGCCCTAGGTGGGGGGCGTGGCCGGTTAGTTGTCAATCACGCGGAGCAGCGGCCTGGATAGCATGCTGGATGTTACGGTGAGCCGGGTTGTCAGCCATCAGGGATGCAAAGCGGTTTGATAGGTTCAGGCCTGGCTGAGAAGCAGTGCCTCCCTCTTTCTCTTTCTCAGCTGCTTGGGTGTTGAGCAGGAGGAGAGTTGTGGGCCAGTAGCTGGGTCCCAAACAACCGTGTCCCGGAGGATTGCACACAGCAAAGCGATCTCTTTGGACTGTACGAATGCTACATCCATGAAGTTGGATAGCAGTGACTCTTTCTACTGGAGTTCATCAGAGAGCTGTCGGTTATCATCCTTGAGGTCAGAGATCTTTTTGTTTGCTTTCTGTAGGAGTGCACAATCCACACTGGGCATGCTTAGCAATGTTGTTGTGGTTAGCTTAGCAATCTAAGCAAGACAATGGCAATCTAAGCAAGACAAACTTCTCAAGAACAAACACTTAAAGAACGTCAATTGCACTGGCTGGAAACAGACTAGAACCAGGAGCTCGGGACAGAATTCAGGCTCTGTGGTTCTCACTCGTACTTTAGCAATATTTCACTGTTAACGTTTAGCATTAATGAGTATCATAAACACATTGTCAAGATCAATCAATCATAATGTATTTATAAAGCACACTCAAAAACAACAACAGTTGACCAAAGTGCTGTATAATAAAACTGAAATTGCTAGGACGTTAAAAACACAAAGACCAGTTAAGACAGACACAAGGACAGACAGGGGCCACTCTCATACTGAATTAAAAGCATGGAATAAAAATTTGTTTTAAGGCAAGATTTAAAAACAGGCAGTGTGGGAGCAAGCCTAACATCTAGAGGCAGCTCATTCTAGGCGATAAACATTATAACTCTGAATACAGACAGACGGAATGATGAGTGAGTGATACAGGGAGACGTAGGGAGACGCCTACGTACGACCATTCACACCTGGGCTCACCTAGCCCTATCAGCCCACATGAAGGCTGGTTAGACCAATGACCAGTGGCCCTAACCACTCTGTAAGGACACTCCCAAACAGAGTTTAAAAGCCTGCAACCCCCCTCCAGTTAGTTAGTTCTGAAGAAGCCTCTTGGATGAGAGGTGAATGTCTTCAAGAAACTGAAACACACCCAGTTGCCTACGATATAGCACTTAGAATTACCATGACCTGGATGACTGAGAACCTTCATTAACATCAATTAGCTGCTCTAATGCCTTTTAACTCTCACATTTAATAACTCATTGTTGAGTAACAAAATATGTAGCGAAATGTGACAGATTTGCAGCTTGATGGTTTGTCAGAGAGCAAGCTAGTGTATACAAATACACACAGAGGGACAAAGGGATTGCCTGAAGGGGACACAATAGATCTAGGTCAATGCAGGCTAATGAGCAACAAGAATGAGAATGATTCATAATAAGATATTAAGGACAAGGATGCCCTGAATATTCTTGATGTTGAATTAGCATGTTCCGATGACACCTAACAGACAAAACACCACTCACTTATCTCACACACTAAAAAGTACAGCATTGAGACTTAGCAGATTCTTTATCAGTCTGACTCACTGTATGTAGACTATTGCCAGGGGTGGAAAGTAACGAGTTACATTTAATTTCATTACTGTAATTGAGTAGTTTTTTGTGTACTTGTACTTTTTTGAGTAATTTCTAAAATCAGTAATTTTACTTTTACTTAAGTACATATTGTTGGAAGTAATTTACTTCACTAAATTTTAAATAGCTTCCGTTACAAAGTAAAAAAAAAAAAAAAAAATAGATGAACTTGCACTGAGTCTGCGTGCCAGTAACTGTCCATCTGATTGGCTCAACTGCAGCGCCAGAAGGTCAGAAACGTCGAGACGTTATTGCCACAGAGGAGCTAGCTCAAGGATGATGGAGACGGATGGAGACAGATGGAGACAAGTGTATCGATGGAGAAGGGTCGAATTTGGGACACAGAGACACGCACGGAGAACGTGAGGCCAATCCCTGGCCATACTTGAAGGACTTCTTTGAGTTCAAGTCCGCGAATGACAACAATTTCATGATGCAATGTATGCCGAATGAGACGCAGCTATCCACCTACAAAAACTCTGCTTCCAACCTGCGCAAGCATGTACAGGTAAGATAACCTCACATGAAGCTAAATAACGTTACATGCAATTAATCATGTATCTATGCAATTAATAACTTTACTCAATCATGATATGCTAACGTCAGTGTTAGCAGCCAGCTTTATAGTGCTAGTTAATGTTAGCTAACTTGGTAGTAAGCTAGTAAGCTTCATATTAAACAAATTGGACTCATTCCTTAATTTCACACAAAATTATGCTAGTATTGCTATGATAGGCGTTGAAAATTGTGTATGAGTGCATTAACACATTGAACAATACATGAAAAAGTTATTAAGTTTTGGCTAATAAAACATTTTCTAGTGTTGTTCTAATATTGGGTCTCTTTAAAATTAAATTAAAGACATTTCCGGCTTAGCGACTAATGGAGTAAGACGTGCTTGCGGGAGCTCCTGCGAAACTTTCTTAAATTAACACCAGGGCTTTTTTGTGAACTATCTATTAGTACATTTCCACCCCACAGGCTCGTTGTATCTGCACTGTATACCGGTTTGCCTTCAAAACCAAAAAATACGAACAACCCAGCGGCAACACAAACGAGGCCTGTCCCCCCGGCAGCATCCCCGTCGGGGAGTGGTCCGGCCACCCCGCCGCAGAATGCAGTTGCTAAGGCGCCCACTTCAGAGAAAACTGCTGCCGTCCCGAGCATGGCCTCAGCGGACTTTAAGGCTGAACTGCTCGCAGCTCTTCGAGAAGAGATGGTAGGCATTTTTAAGATGGAGTTAGAGACGGCAATGACAAACAACTTCACTCAGATAAAGTCCAAGCTGCAGAGTGTGAAGACGGAGCTATAAGCCAACATGGCGGCTATCCGGTCGGAAGTGGAGGTGCTAAAGGTTACTGTGAGTGACATGGAGGGCCCCCTGTTGACATGTACCGATGCTGTGGTTTCACTCAAAAGTAAAGTGGACAAACTTTCGGCCCAACTTGTTACTCTTGACAGTAGATGTGAAGACCTGGAGGCGAGGTCTCGCCGTAACAACATCAGGATAATAGGACTACCCGAGGAGCATGGCACGGTCGACGCGACCACAGCTTCCTGCCTGCTGAAAGACGCTCTGGGCTTAGGAAAAGAACCAGTTGTGGACCGCGCCCATCGATCCCTACAGCCCAGGCCGAAACCCAGCGAACGTCCCCGTCCCATAATAGCACGTTAACACTACTATGCAGACTGTGTTGATATCCTACGACGTGCCAGAGCCCAGTGAGGGATCAAGGTGAAGGATTCAACTATCTCCATCTTCCCGGATCTCACGGCAAAGTTCGCGTAGCCTTCAACATCATCCGACGCCAGCTCAGGGACATCCCCGACATAAGGTTTGGGCTGCTACACCCAGCCAAGTTGGCACGTGGTGAATCCGTTTGGTCCAAAGCCTTGAGTTTACGCTTTTTGTTCTCTCTTTTTTTCCCCTTGTCCCTGTGGTATGGGGCTGGGACCCTGGTTGCCTCCTATCTTAATTCGCACTTTACATGGCTAATGTTCCAAGCTCAAATGTAAGATTTATCAGTTGGAATATTAAAGGTTTAGGGGGTGCTATTAAGCGGTGTAGGGTATTCTCCCATCTAAAGCGCTTGAAACCTGACATTGTGTTTTTGCAGGAAACCCACATGAGGAACAATGATCAAATTAGACTGAAATGTCCCTGGGTTGCTGAGGTATTCCACTCTAGTTTTAACTCAAAGGCCAGGGGGGTTGCCATCTTGATAGGTAAATCCGACAAATGTTCCGTATCACCGAATTACTGTTTCAGATCACTCACTGGTGTCCATAGATGTTCAGATCTCACCCGGACCTCGCTACCCCACCCATTGGCGACTTAACACCTCACTTTTATCAGATGACAAATTTCATAAATTTATTACAAGTGCAAAAGACGATTTTATTGATTTTAATTAATCTGATTCAGAACGTATCTCTAAGGCGCTACAGTGGGAATCCCTAAAAGCATATTTGCGAGGTCAGATCATTTCATATTCTGCACATATAAGGAAATTGAGGATGTCAACTAGTCAGAAGCTTTTATCTGATTTAGAATCAGTAGACCAACAGCTTGCATCCGCCCCATCTGACGATCTTTCAAAGCGTCATGTAGCCCTACAAACTGAGCTGGATCTTATCACAACTAATGAGGCAGAGCGCCTGTTACTTCACTCCCGTTCGAAATACTACGAACATGGTGACAAGTCTGGTAGGTTGCTAGCTCACCAGTTGCGTCGTCAAGCAGCCTCACGCCTAATACCCCACATTAAGGATGGTTTGGGAGTATTGCAGGAGGACCCGGATGTTATTAACTCTGTCTTTTCATCTTTCTATGAATCCCTGTACAAATCTGAGGTCTCGTCAGATCCGGTGGACATGCACACGTTCTTGGATGAACTTCACTTTCCTTCCGTAAGTCCAGAATTGGTTAATCAATTAGACTCTGCTCTGACCACTCAAGAATTAAACTCAGCTCTACAAAATATGCAAAATAATTAAGCCCCGGGGCCCGACGGGCTTCCGGTCGAATTTTTTAAAGCTTTCCAGGCCAAAC
This sequence comes from Diplodus puntazzo, assembly GCA_963678695.2. Classification (NCBI taxonomy): domain Eukaryota; kingdom Metazoa; phylum Chordata; class Actinopteri; order Spariformes; family Sparidae; genus Diplodus; species Diplodus puntazzo. The sequence goes on from OZ023164.1 coordinate 3,297,016, forward strand.
TTATCCCATTACTTTATTCTGTCTATGTTGAATCTTTGTCACTTGGCTCTCTTCCTCCCACATTGAGGCAGGCCTCGATCAGTGTTCTTTTAAAGAAGGACAAGGATGCTGATCTTTGTACCTCCTATAGACCAATATCTTTAATGAATGTCGACACAAAGATTCTTGCAAAAGCCTTGGTTCGCCGACTTGAAAAGGTTCTTCCAATAATAATTTCTAAGGAACAGACTGGCTTTATAAAGGGGTGTCAGCTCTATTATAATGTTCGTGATTTGTTAAATGTAATTTATTCAAAAGAAACAACATCTATACCTGAAGCAGTGATATCGATTGACGCTGAAAAAGCGTTCGATCGAGTTGAATGGAATTATTCATTTGCAGTCTTAGCTAAATTCGGATTTGAGGAAAGTTTTATATCGTGGCTACGCCTTCTTTACACACTCCCTTGTGCCAGTATCATTACCAACAACATTCAGTCCAGCTTTTTCTCTCTAAATAGAGGTTGTAGACAGGGTTGCCCGTCTCCCCTCTTGTTTGCACTTGCAATAGAGCCTTTGTCTATGTACTTGAGGTCCTCTCCCACTTTTAATGGCATCACCAGGACTCATACAGAGTTGAAACTGTCGCTATATGCTGATGATTTTTTGTTATATGTTGCAAATCCAGTAAGAGCCTGTCCCGCCATTGTTTCATTCTTTCATAGATTTGGCCGTTTCTCAGGGTATAAAGTTAACGTCGCCGAGAGTGAATGTTATCCTGTCAATAAACTAGCGATGCAGATCTCCCAATCGGACATCCCTTTCAAATTGAGTCCTTCGGGATTTGGGTATCTTGGGGTTAACATAGCCAGATCTTTTAAGTCTCTTTACTCTGAAAATTTCTCACCCCTTTTAGCCGAGATTAAGACAGACTTTCAAAGGTGGAGTTCTCTCCCCCTCTCTTTGATTGGAAGAATAAATACTGTTAAGATGAATGTTTTGCCAAAGTTTCTTTTTCTGTTTCAATGCCTGCCTATATTTTTACCGAGAAGTTTTTTTAAAACAGTAGACTCAATTATTTGTCATTTTTTGTGGAATGGCAAAACACCTAGAGTTAGACAAAAAGTGCTTCAAAATTGTAAGTTCTATGGAGGCCTCTCTCTGCCAAATTTTCAATTCTATTACTGGGCCGCGAACATAACTAAAATTATATTCTGGTTCAAATCAACTGATACACATTGGTATCAACTGGAAGCACAGTCATGCCCCCCAGCTTCTCTTTCTGCTTTACTAACTGGCCCGGTAGCTGCAAATCCCTCTGGCCTTACCTGCAACCCTGTGGTTACTGCTACGCGTAGGATATGGTTTCAATTCAGGAAACAGTTTAAATTTACTGCTCCCACAGTTTTAACCCCACTGTTAAAAAATCCTGTGTTTAAGCCCACATTTACCGATACCACTTTTTCCTTATGGCAAGATAAGGGTTTGAAATGTTTTAAGGATTTTTATAAGGAAGGGGTCTTCTGCTCTTTTGCAGATCTGGTTACTAAATTCAATCTTCCACCCTCCCATCTTTTTAGATATTTCCAGGTGAGGAACTGTGCAAAATCCTTCTTCTCCAACTTCCCCAACCTTCCACCTAAGCAGCCATGGGGTGATCTTTTACAATTTAATATTTTACAGAGGTCTTTAATCTCAAGATTTTATAGTTCCATTCAGTCATATGATGATCGTTTGACCACTAACACAAAAGAGTCTTGGGAACGTGAACTAGGATTGATTTTTGATGAACATTGGTGGGAATCTGCACTGCAGGTCATTCACAAAACCTCTATTTGTGCCCGCTTGACCTTGATACATTTTAAAGTTGTATTTAGATGTCATTATTCGAAGACAAGGTTGGCACAGATTTTCCCAAATACGGCAGATGTCTGTGACAGATGTGGAGGCTCACCCTGCAATCTTACGCATATGTTTTTCTCCTGTCCAGCTCTGACGAACTTTTGGAAAATTTACTTTAACACCATTGCCGTGTTCCAATATCCATACTTACCGTACTTACTGTACTTCGTTTGAGTACATAGGGTGTTCCAATCGCGATCGCAGCGAAAAGAAGTGTACTTAAAGGACCCGGATGTCGCCCTCATAACGGCAAAAACGTTGAGTGTGCATTGATGTACACTATATGCACTCAACGGCCGCCATCTTGTCTACGTAGCGGAAGAAGCGGAGCCAGGCAGAGGCGCTCAGCTCGGATTTTTTTTTTAAAATAGCTACCGAGACAACAGCGCCTGCAGCTGAGCCATATTGCAGGATTGTAGGATTGTAATTGTTAAAAAGTAATGCTGTAGATGTCTTTTGTTCACCGTTCAAAGCGGGATGTGTTTGGCGGGTGACAAGCCGTGGCGGCTGTTGCGATCGTAATTTCCGGTAAGTGCACCACGGAGTATTAGATTTGGAACAACACTCACCGGCTGAAATCTGCGTACTTAATAAGTGCGGATAGTGTACTACGTTTAAGTGTACTCATGGAAGTACGGATATTGGAACACAGCACATGTCTAATGTATTCGCAAAGACTTTTCACACTTCACCGCACACTGGTATTTTTGGTCTTCTGGAAGAGTATACTCAATACTTACTAATAAGGAATTGGAAGTAATAGCTTTCACCTCCTTGATTGCTAAGCGCCACCTCCTCCTTAACTGGAAATCCACAACAGCTCCTTCCAGTACATAATGGATTAAAGAGGCTATGTCCTTTTTAAAAGTTGAGAAAATTAGATATTCAAGAACGGGTAACTTGAGAAAATTCTACAATAAATGGCAACCGTTCATGGATTTTTTTGCCACAATGTAACTCCCTCCCCCCATACACACACTTTTTTTCCCCCTCTATTCTCTCTCCTTCCCCCTTTTCTTTTTTTCTTTCCTTCCTTCACTATTGTTTATTTTTCTTATCCATTATGTTTATGTGCTCAGTTGAATCACTCCATACAGACTGTCTAAACACTTTTTCATTGTAGGCCTGCTGTGTATTTGGTTTTATTTTCCTGTAATTGTTGTTTGCTCTTAAAATATGTCCATCTACATCCAAAGGGTGTATGCAAGCATGTTTGAAGCCGACACCAATGTGTCCTGATACAAGTGCCTTTGTTACTCTTTGTATACACACCAATAAAAATATGAAACAAAAAAAAAATTAAATTAAAGAGTATGGTCTAGACCTGTTCTATGTGTAAAGTGCCTTGAGATGACTGTTGTTGTGATTTGGCGCTATATAAATAAAGATTGATTGATTTATTGATTGATTGATTTATTTATTTGTGAATGTTTTACATTCAGTAATCTTATGTTCAGGGTAAAATCAGGTGATCTGGTACCACACTTAAAGTCTGCCAATGACCCATCCATGATATAGTCTACTCTTTTTACATGACACTCATTACACGTATGTTTAATGAAAACATGGTATTGATTATTTATGTGATGATGTTTGTTTGTTTTATGTTCACAGAGGAAACACCCATCAAATATGAAAATCTACACTGACCTCGTGGCAGCACGGAAGCGGACCCTGGAACCAGAAAAAACCCAAGCAAGCAAGCAAAATATCTGACTTGGTGGAAGTGGGTGGAACCAAACCAAGTAGACTGTAATCTGGATCTATCTGTGATCTATGTGTTTTCTTTAATAAAAAAGTGAGTTTGAGCTTTGTGTATGTTTTTGTACTATTTTATTGCATGGGGAGAGATTATACACCCCCTCAAGAAGTAACTTAGTAACTTTTACTCTGAGTACATTTTAAATGAGCTACTTTTTACTTTTACTTGAGTAGATTTTTACGCCAGTACTTTTACTTTTACTTAAGTAAAATTGCATCAAGGTAACAGTACTTTTACTTGAGTAGATTTTTTTGGTACTTTTTCCACCCCTGACTATTGCTACAAGGCTGCCATATTGCAAGATAAAAACAAACATATAAATCTGCTGTAAGACACTCACAATTCTGAAACCACTGATCTCATATCACTCTATTTAAGCCACACGTACCAAAACAATCTTTTTTTCCCCCGTCTTCCTCAGCATTGTTAAAGGAATATTTGCGTCCAAACGGATCCATTGAAAACGACTCAACACGCTGTAGTTCATATTCCAGGCCTATAGGTGGCGTTTGAAATTCACCAAAAACGGAGAATAAGAGACGGAGCATGTGCAACATGCTTGCGCACTGTATACAAACAGACAGTACATGCTCCCCCCATGCTGGAGATGAGATGTATGACCACAGTTTCTAATGTCCCTTTGTTTGTGCTTCCTCCCAGGTGGCCCAAATTTGACTCTGGGGGAGGACCTATAAAGAGGGAGAAATGTGGCGGGGTCTCTCTCTCTCTGACTTCTCCTGCTGCCAACCTGAGCTGCAACTTCTGAGTGTAACTATCTGGTCTAAATTGTGTCAGTTTGGTCTTTTTAGGTTATGGAGTGTTTGGTGAGCCCAGTAGCCTTGTTTTTCGCGGCTTTGTTTCTTTAGTTGTAGTTTGGGTGGTCCTAGGTTAGAGGGGAGAGCCCAGGTCCCACGACCCTTTGTAGGTTGGTCTGGGTGTCTCCCCTTCCTTTTGTTTCTTTTTTGTGACCTTATTGTCTATGTGATTATGCTGGGCCCTCTGGGGACAAGCTACATTAGGGAGTCGTAACAGAAGGAGAAACCGAACAAAACAAGAAGAAGACGAAAATGGCTAGTCGGTTGTCCATAATCCTTTTTCGCTCAGCGTAGTGGCAGAGGAGCATAATACTTTGCCCTAGTAACCTTAATAGGCTCAATATCTTCTGTGGCACGAACAGTGTTGGGTATAGTTACTTTGGAAAGTAGTTAATTAGGTTACAACGTTACCATCAATTAAAAGTAATCAGTTACGTTACAGCGTTACCTATGAATAAAAGTGTTAGAGTACTCACGCATTACCAAAAATTAAAAGCCGTTTGCAGCGCCTCGCACATGCTGCAACTTAACTGACACACACACAGCCTCCTTTAAATGCACCGAGAAGTCGTGACAATGATGAATAACGTCAGTCATCCAACCAAATTAACTCTGCAGGATAACAATAACAGGAAAGACAGTCAGCAATAGCAGGCTTTGCTACCAGGGTGATAGAGTGGTGCTTGGATAGAATTCGTTTTTTTAAATTTGAAGTGGAATTTTTTGCGGTCGACAGAAGCTTTTTTCCAATGCAGAGTGTGCACTTTACCGTTATGTTGTTCTTGTACTTTTCGCTGGCGAATTGAAAATAATGTGCATGCTTCCACGATGCAAAAGCTGTCCTCTCTGCCATCTTGCCGGGGGTTCGAAAAAACACACACACACACACACACACACCTACACACACACACGCACACACACACACACACACACACACACACACACACACACACACACACACACACACACTATGTTTACAGCAGAGTAGGGTCTCCATTTGAGGGTGTAAGAGTAACTACCAATGTCTCAACAAGTACAGTGTTTTAGAGATTTGTCTCTGGGTGTATGTGAGCGTAGTGCTGCATGCTGCCAATGATCACTTTAAGGGGATCCAGCAGTGCCACAAATTCAAGTTAACTTCTGACATTTCCCAGCATCTGCCCAAAGGCCTCACTGTACAGACACAAGTGCAGAAAATCTGAAACAGAGAAAAAGACCAACAGAGAGTGAGGGAGAGAGTAAAACACTAGTTGAGAAAAGTATAGACAGAACATATGTGACTGAGTGAAAAAGAAATACAGATAGTTAAAGCAGACAAGTCAACAAACAGCAGACAAGTCAACAAAAAAAACTTTGATTTCACACCAACCCATCAACATCTTCTTTGGATGGTTTACTTCTACCTTTCTTATCTTAGTGCTTATCCCTCTGTTCCCCTAAAGCTTCCCTTTTCCTGATTTTCTCATCAGTGGTCTTCTCTAACTCCTCCTGTCTCCGTGTCCATGCCATCATCTCTCTCTCAGGCAGAATGGTTATGTAAGGAGGCAGAGCTAGGCAGTCTATTTACGCTCCCATGGGGATAAGGCAGAAGCCTGGACATGCCAGCACCTGCAATGCTCACTCACAGTCCACACACATACACACAAAGTGCACTGCAGCAGAGATGACAGGCTTTCCCTTAAAATCCCTGCACAGAGAGGCTAGTCAGGGTGTAAGATGTACTCTGATGTACACAGTGGCAGCAGTAGTAGGCCACTATTCTGGGATGCGCTTTCTATTTGTGTTGTGGCTAGAAATGTGTAAACTGACTGCTCTGCAATGCTGCCATCACCTGTCACCCTGTTTTCCTGTAAGGCACACAGAGAGACCAGTATCTACAACTCTGCCATAAGATCTGTAGAATGGGAATTGTTTGGGTTGTGAATTCAAACAAATCTGATGTGTGTGTGTGTGTGTGTGTGTGTGTGTGTGTGTGTGTGTGATGTGTGATGTGTGTGTGTGTGTGTGTGTGTGTGTGTGTGTGTGTGTGTAGGTGTGTGTGTGAGAGAGAGACAGAATGCAAAATTAACCAAGTGAAAGAAGAAATATCAGTAAAACAGATCAACTCCCAGAGGCTACTCTCCTCTTCCTCTTTTCTAGTATTTCTTTCACTTAGAATCAATCATTCATCAATTCCTTTTCAACTCTTATTATGATGCCAACCCAGCCATTACATTATAATTGTATTCCACTCCTGTTAATGACCTTAATCGTAACTGTATTTCTTGTACATAAATCCTGCAGTGCAGTTTTGGGTATCCTTTTTTTGGGAGGGTGTTCCTGCGCTACAGCGTGCCTGGCAAGCACTCCTCTCTTGCACAGCGCTTTTTCTAGCGTTTAAATATTTTCAACTGTTCATCACAATGCTCAGAATCACGCCACCTTTTCCATCAACTGCATATGCTGGCCGGATGCTGCAACAGATCCAATCCACAGGCGCACCACGAAGACACATAGAGCACATTGTAATGAAGATAATAGTTACATATTTTTAAATTAGTATAATTTCCACATCACTGTTGTGTTATATTAACAATAATAGACCCCATTTGTCAGATACTAGATCAAAAAAATACTGAATTCAATAGAACTGCTGTGACACATGAATTTAGCCACTTTATGTCATAGTAACTCTTTCCCTTAACTGGAGAATCCGGCAAGGAGAGCTGCCCCTACATTATTGATGATGTCAATTACATTGATACGTTGCCCCAGGCCCAACATAAGTGATAAAGCATTTGATTAATAATGCTTCTATTTGATAAAGTAGCAACACTTAACACCTCTACTCTTGTCCATGTTACATCGTATTCGGAGATCGACACTTCTCCACTGGCAGGACGGCGGCGAGCGGAAAACAAGCAACTACCAATGTGTGAGTTGTTAAAAATGTTCTTTTTAGTAAACTCTGTGTACACAAACAATGTTCTCAATGCTCGTGTTCATGTGTAGAGACCCTGGTGATACTACAAGCGAAGTTTCGTGTTGTGTTGAGCCTTCTTAGTGTTTTAAAAATATCATAAAAGTGCCCATAGCACTCCCATTGAAAATGAGTTTGACCCGAAAACCAAAATAGGCAAATCTTAAAAGTGCCTCTTTCGTCGAAATTATGCTTTGACATGAAGGTTTGACTCGGGTACATTCACAAAAAAAGCCTAGGTTGCATTTTGGCGCGAGTTTCACTTGAAGAAGAAGAAAACATTTTGTCCTCTCTGATTACTCATACTGCCAGCTAGGCCATATCTGTCTTTTTGCTTATCGACATTCTATACAGATTCATTTTAGCAAATCTGAACAGAAAAAAATGCTCTGAGATCTGCTGCCACTTTGCTGTGCTGTAGATCCTGAGTCTGAACAGGGTGATTTAGTTTGAAAATTGAAGCGATGCTCTATGCCATTCTTGTGTCGCATCAAACAGCTTCAGTGCAGCTTCATGCAGCTTCTGTCTGCCTGCTTCAGTTAAAAGTAGATTTGGTTTGTATTCTCCAATGAGCAGGCCAGAGAACTGCTTCTGGGACATGCCATGGCATGCCTGGTGGAACCAGGAGCTAGTCTAGAATGGCCACGATCAGCTACAGCAGCTGCGTTGCTGCTAAAATGCGAAGCAGACATGCCCCGCAGAATCGTGGGTAAGAAAAAGTCTGAGTCACAGATACTCCTTAAGCTGTGGCCCCAGATTTTGCTTTTGCTTTCACCGCCACAGGTTGAAACTCTGTAGGCCATGACTTTGGACATTTTCAGTGGTGTAACCGGGAACTGGGCATGCTTGTCACTATAAAAATAGATCTAAAGATTGTGACTGTTATTGCATTGAAACATCACACTACACAGTTTGCTCTTGAGCATTAAGCAATGCTAACTAACATGCCCTGCTACTGACCAGTTCTACTCTGCCTCTGATCTGCTGTCATGACTCTGCCAAAGAAGGTTAGGCATGCCGGTCCTACAGTGATCCTGTTTCAAAGGGGTGCAGAATGCTGAACTGAGTAAATACACAGAACACATTATGTTACAATCCACTGTGGTTTTGGTCATTCATGCTGCAAGTTTGACAGCGTGATAATAATAATAATAATTTATTAAATTTATATAGCGCCTTTCCGGGCATCCAAGGACACTTAACAAAGTGGAACAAACAAAAAAAAGAATAAATGGATAAACAAAAAAAAATACATATAAGATAAAGAAATAGAAAAGTTGATTGATTTGATGGGGCTGGACCTAGAGCTGGTAGGCCATACTAAAGATATGGGTTTTTTGAAGGACTCCAGAGAAGTCAGTTTGCGGATTTCAGCTGGGAGTGTCCCAGAGAGTGGGGAGGCTTTGTCATCCAAAGTTTGTAGTTTGGTGTGAGGGATGGAGAGCTGGTATGTGCCTGATGAGCGCAGTGTCAGAGACTGGGTATAGCGGTGGAGGAGGTCAGACAGATATTGGGAGGCGAGGGAATGGAGAGATTTATAGGTCAGGAGGAGAATTTTGTAAGTGATGCCTGATTTAACTGGGAGCCAGTGAAGGCGGATGAGTGTGGGGGTGATGTGTTGCCAGGGCTTGGTGCGGGTGAGGACCCTGGCAGCAGAGTTCTGCGTATACTGGAGCCTGTCCAGGGTTTTGAAAGGGAGCCCAGACAGGACTCCATTACAGTAATCCAGGTGGGAGGTGATGAAGGCATGGATGAGGGTCTCAGCCACAGGTTCAGAGAGGGAGGGCCGGAGTCTGGAGATGTTTTTAAAATGATAAAAAGCTGATATTGTGATGGATTTTATGTGTGATTGAAAAGATAGCGTGGAATCAAGGATAACACCTAGGTTGCGGACTTCCATGTATGGGGAGATAGAGGAGCCATCCACATCCAGGAGAAGATCTCCAACCTTCTGGAGCATGTCAGTTTTTTATCATGCAGGCAGTTGACGAGTGACTGTGGGGGTAGCTGGGTGGATGGTTTGGTACAGAGATATAACTGAATGTCATCAGCATGGGAATGGAAGTTGAGACTGTGTTTGCGAAATATCTGACCAAGGGGGAGCATGTAGATGGTGAAGAGGAGGGGTCCAAGCACAGGGCCTTGAGGCACGCCATTGTTGACTGGAGCTGGGGTGGAACTGGAGTCTCCGATGGTGACAAACTGTTTCCTGTTTGATAAATAGGAGGTAGTCAGATATGGCTTGTAAGGAGAATGGTGTGGGAGATTGTGTCAAAGGCTGCAGAGAGGTCCAGGAGGATCAGAATAGAGATGTGGCCAGAATCTGCAGCGATGAGGAGGTCGTTGGTGATCTTGATGAGGGCAATTTCTGTGCTATGGCGTGCCCTGAAGCCAGACTGAAGGGATCCATAGAGCCCATGGTTCAACATGTGCTGCTGGACTTGGGCGGAAACTGATCTTTCCAGGATTTTGCTCAGGAAAGGAGAGAGCAGAGAGCAGGTGGAGGTTTTTACCTGGGAGACCAACTTGACAACAGAAATAGAGTGCACAGGAGAGGAGAGAGAGCACTGGGGCAGGCGAGCAGTGGGAGGATCATTTGTCCATGTCTGAGGTGCATATGGTAGGGTGGTGGCAGATGCCAGGAGTGCTGGTGAACGGTAGCCACCTTTTCCTGGAAGAAGTCCAGGAACCTGAAGCAGAGGTCAGGGGCACCAGAAAGCTGGGGGACATCGAGAGGGCAAAGGAGCCGGTTAATGGTGGAGAATAACATTCTGGGGTTATTTTGCTGGTCTCCAATGAGGATGGTGTAGTAGTTTGTTTTGGCCTTGTACAGAGCTTCTTTATAAGACCTAATGTGGTCTTTGTAGGCTTTATGGTGGACGGTGAGGCCAGATCTTTTATAGAGCCTCTCCAGGTGGTGACCAGTAGTCTTTAGGGTACAGAGTTAAATGGAGAACCAGGGGGCAGAATGGGTAAATGAGACAGTCTGGGTTTTAGCAGGGGTAAGGGAGTCAAGACCCCAGGAGATAGCAGCATTATAGTGGGCCACCAGCCCATCCAGTGAGATGTGGAGGGGATCAGAGGCCAGGTGGGTTTCCAGGATATTGGTCAGGGCCAGTTCACTGTCTTGATGTTCCTGTATGTGATGTTTCGACTTATGCGCTGCTTGGGTACAGGGACAGGAACAGTGAAAAGGATGGCATAGTGGTCAGAAACAGTGAGGTCCAGGCACTGTAGATGGGAGGGAGCTGTGCCAGTGGAGCACACCAGATTCAGTGTGTGGCCTTTGACATGGGTTGGACCTTTAACATGCTGTGTGATGTTGAAACACTCCAGGAGTGACAGGAATTCAGAGGCAAAGGGGCAGCTGTTGGAGTCCACATGGATGTTGAAATCATCAAGTAGGAGTGTAGATATAGACATGGAGCAGATGGAGGTGAACAGTTCAGACAGCTCAGACAGGAAGGTGGAGGAGGCTTTTGGAGGGCGGTAGATGATGACAACCTGTAGCTGTGTATGCCCAGCCAGAGAGAAGGCTGCACACTCAAATGAGGTGACATTCAGCACTGTAAGTTGTTTAACCAGGATGTCGGCTCGATGTATGACTGCCAGTCCACCACCACGACAGGACAGAGCAGGACTTCTGGATGTAAACATAGCCTGGGGGAGTGGCTTGATTCAGAGTTAATAAGTCCTGCTGATGCTTCCATGTCTCAGTCAGGCAAAGAAAGTCAATTTTCCTGTCTGTGATGATGTCATGGATGAGTAGTGCTTTGTTGTTTAGTGAATGAGGATTCAGCAGCATTGGAGCCAATTGTTGAGGTGTGCAGCTTTCAGTTTGTTGTACAGCCTCAGAGCTTGTAAAGACAACATGGCTCTCATATTTCAGCAGAAAAAGTAGTTTTGTTATATATGAGAAGTGGCGATATTCACGCCAGCATCCTCTCGCATCCAGTTGCCATGGCGATTTACACTTGTATGTTCTTTCTCTTAGCTCTTAAATCAAAGCAATTATGTGCTTAAGGTATCCTTGATAAACAGTAATTGTTTCTATTTTTTCTTTGCTACTTTATCGACAGTGATACGTTGTGGTTTCTTTCTCTACGCTTTGGACAAAAGCCTGTGCTAAATGCCCGAAATGTAAATTGTAATTGTAATTGGCCAGTGCGACCTGACATCATGCTGTAAATCCAGCCTTCGGCACCGATATGTACATTGATACCAACCCATGCATATGGGTTTGTGATATCTGAACACAAAATACAATCAGGTCATTTGCAAATAACAATGCTGACAGTCTGTCCTAAAGATCTGAATCATGAGTAAATCTGATTTTTCTGCAGTCTAAACAAAGCATTGGATTGCAAGCCATCTTCTTAAGCTTTAGGCTTTTTACATTGGCCAAAGTTTCAGCAATATCCAGCTGCAGTTTGCATGTCAAAGCAGTATGTTGTTGTACTGTAGCCAAGGGTACTGTTAGAGCATCTTCTAAATAAATTACGTCACTGTCATCAACAACTGCCAATCAAAGCTGTTTATGAAACCTCTCGGCTCTGATGTGTTAAAGCTAGGGTCTACAATCCTGGAGAGCTAGCAAGAGAGCTAGCAAGATTTGAAAATGGCACCTCCTATAAGTCCCCCCCCCCTGTCAGTGTTCCGTCCAAAGCCACGCCCCCACAAACTTGAATGCGCATCTGGCAGTGGGACTCAGCAGGGAGAAGGAGTGTGTTGAATATTTCCAGCATCAGTGAAACGTGACGTGTGCACACACGGAGGAGGGACAGACAGAGGGGGGCGTAGGCAGAACGAGACATGAAGGCATCTGAGTTTATCCTATTCGGGCCGAATAGCAAGGATTGGTCAGCAGACCCATCATATGAGGGAACAAAATGTGATGAACTGTTAAAAGTATGTCTGGGAGAAGTTCCACAATTTATAAAATTAGCAGCACAATATGTAACACTCTGCCATGATGCTAGAGAAACCCATGAATGCTGATCATCATTTAATGAACTATATGTGTATATATGTTTTTCATTGTATATGACAACTTGTAATTGCCTCATTCCTTCTTCCCAAAAAGCGCCACTGAGGTAGACGTAAACATGTGACATAACATGAAGCACAAAGTTGGGCGTGAACAGGGATTTAACATATGCATCGGAAGAAATGTGGCGACACATGATAGATTTACTTAATTATAGACCCGTGGTCCATATTCTCGCCTCCACAGTCAAACACACACCGATGCTAAATCCCCGCCTTTAAAGCAAGCGTGCGGCACAGCGCCTCGCCCCCTCCGTTAGCTGCCTCAAGCAACAGATAGCTAACAGGAAGCAGGTCAAATTTGTCTTCAAAATAAGAGCTTTACATTGCACCCCATTGAAGTTTAGAACTGGGTTCTTAGCGGGGGGGATTTTAAATTGAAAGTTGCGACCGTATATAGCTTGCCGCTACAACAACAAGCTGACAGCTACAGAGACCGAGGAGACGCTAACATCTCCCGGATCTCAGCGGCTTTCCAGTTGCTCATCTTGACGGTGGATGAAGTGATGAACTGCAATGTCTATCCTATCCATATTCACAGTAACATAACACCAGAGCACTACTGTTTACCCTCACTACGCCTGGCCGTCGCACCATGCCTGTTTAGAAGCGCAACATTGATAAGGGTCCGCTTAAACAGTGTCCCGCGGTGCCGCGTTCCGAACGTTGTGTAATCAAATATAGCGGTACGGCAGTATATTAAAAATTCATATCATAATGAAAATATACATTGGTATTCGATGTGAAATAGTATACCACCCAGCACTATTTTAAGGTTATACAAATGATTGTTTTACAAATAAGTTTGATTGAATATGTGTTCATTCATGGATAGTGTAAAACAGTTTTACAAATAGTGAAAAAAACAGTATCAGGATAGGTATTGGCCCAGAAATTCCATATTGATGCACCACCAATGAAAAACCTTTAGCTGAAAAAGAAGCAGATTCATTTATGTGACATGTGGTCTTAATCATATTAACATTGGCACAAACAAACCATAAGCATTAGATGAATCGAGTACTACAATATATTGTCTTTACTCAGTCCTCATTTCTGTATGGTAATTATACTAATTAAACACTAAAAAACTAAAAACTAAAATTTAACACTTTAACACTTAAAACTGTTACAAATTTCACTTTTAAGAGCAATGACTTTAAAAAAAAGTTCTTTTAATCAACTGTGCTGATGCAAAGTAGGATTTTCTCATTAATGAATAGCTGTAAAATTATAAACATAAAGTCCGATTATTGTTTTTGCTCTTTTTGTTTAATCTACTTTGGGAGCTCTCCGACTTGACTCCCAGTGCAGTAGTTTTGCATCAAAAGCGAAGGGGGAGCGAAATAATAAATTATGCCAACAGCTGGGGCGCTGTTTAGCTCAGTTGGTAGAGTGGGCGTCCCATGTACAGAGGCTTCTTGCAACGGACCCGGGTTCGACTCCTGGCCCAGGTCCCATTGCTGCATGTCATTCCCCCTCTCTCTCATCCCCTGTCCTGTCACCTCTTCAGCTGACCTATCAAAAAAATACTTAAAAAAAAAAAATTATGCCAACAGCTGAACAGAGCTATGAAGCTGTCGACACAGGTCCAGTCAAGACACCAGTAATCTTTACTTTACAGGGACTTTACAGCGAAAAAAACACAGGTTTTACAATGAGTTGTGTGGTTACCGCTGCATGAGGTCATCAGTAATGCAGGAGAAGCTCATATTCTGGGTTCAAATTCAGGACAGGGCTTAACGCAGTGTCCTTTATTGAAACAGCTACAAAACAGCGAAAACCACAACTGACTCATATACAGAACAGAAATAGGACTTCCTAAAGGGCTATTACACCAAGCCAGACCCTCCAGAAAGCTTGGAGCTTTTCTACAGGGAATCCAACCATAGCAGTCATCCTCCGTTGTTCAGATATACTAAGCCGACCACAATGATTATGATCATCAGAAATAATGAGTGGAAACTCTGACAGCGTCCCTGTACTAAACACAACTCTGAAACAGAGCACATACTGCAGAGCTTCAGCACAGAGAAATCGATGAAATCAATGGCAGTTTTGATTAACACTGCAGTGCATTTAAATAATGAAAGGGCGAAGTGTGTAATAGAAAAGCTGCTGGATTTTTACCAAGAAAACAACCATGAATTTCTCTTTTAACGGACAAAGAGTCCAATCTCGTTTCTAAAGCCAATTAATCACCATTGAGACTGACAGTGTGTGTATGTGTATGTCTGTGTGTGAGGTGGATCTACACATTGGTCAGCATATTGGCTCGGCCATTTCCTTGTGACCCAGGCTGCAGTCCATAAAAGCTAATGAGCCCACTGAGCTGTGACTTGGTTCAGAACAATTCAACAAACAAACCTACACACATCACAATGTCTATATGATTGCAGACACATGTAAATGAGCATGTGCACCATTAACCCTCCTCCCACATACAAACACACTTCACAATGCCTTTCAGTTGTATCCTTTTTATCAACGAAGAGTCAGCGGGGGGGGGGGGTAGGAGATTTCCTCACCGTCTCCTCAAATTCCACACACTTCAGTTGTAAGCCTGACTTCAGTCGTAAGCCAGAGATTTTTGTTTGCTTTCTTGTGCTTGTTTGCTTGTTTTAGTCTCTGTGTGTGTCTGTCTTGACACTTTCACTGTCAAGTGTCTTCATCACCTCTGTCCTATTTTCTGCTTTGTCTATACTAGTACTACTACTACTACTACTACTACTACTAATAACAACAATAATAATAATAATAATAATAACAACAATAATAATAATAATAATAGTAATAACTAGAACTGCAAGCAGTTATGATCGGGGGCCAAACCCCCCGCGCAGAGCCCATGGAAGTTGGCCCCAAAGGATGACAGGCTTGGGGCAAAAGTGAGGACACAGGCCAATGTCTGAGCCGTGGTATTCGCAGTAATGGGAAGGGCACCAGAAGTGCAAAAGGCTGAATGTGTGATGATTTGGATTTGTTATAATGCCCACATTGACCAGTCATGACCACCTTCAAGATATGGCCTAATGATTGGCCCTACATCATATGACCAAATTTCGTAAACATCGGTGTAGCCGTTCAAGAGATATAAACTTCCCATATTTTTTAGCGCCCCCTAGTGGCCAAAATTCGGCAAATTAGGCTCATTCCTTCCCAGTGTCATGGCAACCAAGGATCTCAAATTTGGTGTTAATAGCATTTAGTTTGACCGAGATATCAAACAGTTTACATTTTTATAGCTAGCTACAGAAATTTGTTCGTTAATAATTTCGCATTTTTCGACCGAGCAGAATTCTTTTGATAACTTTAGACCAGGTCCAGCTGAAGAGTGTATGTGCCAAGTTTCACGCAGTTCTGACAAAAATCCCAAGGAGGAGTTCGAGAAAGTAGGTTTTCCAGTTTTTGCGATTCTAGGCGCAAGTGGGTGTGGCCAATCGCAAAGTGATTCAGCTCCATTCAGGGAATCTGAGGATACAAGGTTTTGAATGTGCGACATACGGTGTGGGAGTTATAGGCAAAAACGTGTTGCCGTGGGTTATAGCGCCCCCTGCAGGCGGATATATGTAGTTTTTTGTGTCTGAGATATTCGCAGGAGTCTGGACCAACCCTCCAAATTGCACCGCCCTCCCTTGCACGGTTTAGCCTGCAGCACTACTTTTAGCCGGAGAAAAACAAAAATAAAAATCTTTACAATTACAATAGGGTTCCTAGCACCACTGGTCCTAGGAAACACGTATGCTTGCATATGCGTTCCCTCGGCCCCTCGGGCTTGGCCCCCTAATAATATCAATTTCCTAATATCGGGGCAATAATTTATCAGTCCGATATATATCGTGCACACCTAATTATTACATATTATAGGGACAGCCCTCAAGATTCTAAATACTATCTAATAATCTAATAATGCCTTAAGTATATCATGAAAATGGAAGCTTTGGCTACATTTTCATTATCAGCTTGAGTCATCACCATTATTATTTCAGCTAGTATCAGCCTTTCTGAGCCTAGATTTCTGCCAGCTCTACAAGTTCTCCAAGGCTCAGCGTTCCTGCTAGAGTAAGAAACCAGTCTGCCAGTTTCTGCCAAGTTCTCAGAAAGACTTAAAAAGAGCTGAGCTGCCATTCTGTTCTCTTCTTCCAAAGAGAAGTTTAGTGGCCTCCAGGCCGAACAGAGAACAGAGAACAGATAACAGAGAGGGAGAGAGGAAGAAATAAACAGTGACAGACACAGAGAAAGAGAGAGATATAATACAGTCTTTGAAAGCGAACATCTGTAACTCAATTGAGGCTGCCGTTAAGGGACTCCAAGCTGATATCGCCGCTGTCAAGTTAGAGCTGAGTACAACTACAGGAGCCCTGCAGCAGACCATGAATCTCCAAGAGGAAAGACCAGCCACTGTGGAGGACTCCGCCACGAAGACGAGTGATAGCCTAGCCAAGGTGGAAGTTACTGTTAGTGCTCTAAAAGGGGAGATTCGTGCAGTTCAAAATAAATGTGAAGACCTAGAGAACAGGTCGAGGAGAAACAACTTAAGGATCGTCGGCATTGCAGAAGGGGAAGAAGGCAAAACTCCGACAGCGTTTATCTCCAACCTCCTAAAAGACCTGTTGAATCTCGAAGAGCTATCACTTATCGACCGAGCTCATCGATTAACCCAAATAAAGCCGAAGCCCGGGCAACCATCCAGACCAATCATTATGAGGGTCCACTTCTTCCACATTAAAGAACAGATTCTCCACCTGGCCCGACAGAAAGGAAATCTCCAGTACAACGATAAGGCCACACACATCTTTGGAGATCTGACCACTGGTGAGGCAAAGAGAAGGGCGGCTTTCAACGACGTGAGGAAGACTCTACAGAACATTGCGGGTGCCTGATTTGGCTTCAGACACCCCGCTACATTCAGAATCACAATGCCCGGCGGAGAAGAGCATCATTTCATGGATCCACAGAAGGCTATGGACTGGATGTCAAGTCAGCCTCGTCAGAAACTACAGACTCAGAATAGTCCCTGGACTGCAACGGGCTTCTGCAAAGGTTAACCTGTAATCTCTCCTCTCTTCTAATGGTTAGCACATTTTTGAATGTTTAAGATATGGTTCTGGATGGACAGTGCTGCCTATTTTGCTTTTTGGTCTTGCAGTCATTACTTTGTGACACCTGAAGGTAATGTGTTTTTTTTGTTTTTTCTCTCACCCCTCTTTTACGGTTTGAGTTCAGCTGTGGTCACACAGCTTTAAAGCTAGTAGAGCTTTATGTTGGGGTATAGAGTGAGTTTACGCCCATGTTTGAGGGGTGCTTGGGTGGGTGGGAACGATGGGCTTTATGTGTAATATGTCTTTATGTTTCTATATGTTGTTTTGACACTCTTAATGTGTTGTTGTGGCCACAATACCTCTGGCTTTACCTCTGTTATGGACTATATGACAGTATGTTCTCTCTAAAAACATTGCTTGCATTAATTTTGCTAGCTGGGACGTAAAAGGATTAGGTCGACCCACTAAGCTCAACAAGGTGTTGACCCATTTAGATAACATGCATATACAGATTGCATTCCTCCAGGAGACTCATCTGTCTCTTTCTGATCACGTAAAATTGAGAAGAAAGTGGGTTTCGCAAAGTTATCATTCTCTTTTCAATGGCAGAGCCAGGTGGGCTGCTATCATAATACATAGAAATGTTACATTTACTGCTTCAGATGTCATTGCTGATGGAAATGGGAGATGCGTTATTGTGACCGGAACTTTATTCAATACTCCTGTAGTGCTGGCTAATGTTTATGCTCCTAATTATGATGATGAGAGTTTTTTTGTTAGATTTCTGTCACCCATCCGGAGCCTTGACTCTCACCATCTGATATTTAGAGGCGCCTTCAAATCTTGCTGGCTCTCTTGCTAGCTCTCCAGGATTGTAGACCTTGGCTTTAATATCTGAATCGTCATCTGCAAAGAAACAGCGTACACAGACATTTAACCATCTAACTGATAACATTTCTCAGATTGATAATCAGACAGCCAATAGTCCATCACGTGACCTGCTTAAGGAGCGTCTTCTTCTCCAGGCAGAATTTGACACACATCAACAGATAGAGAAAGAATGCTGCTTAAATCCAGACATTCACATTATGAGTTCGGTGAGAAAGCTCATAGGCTTCTGGCACACCAGCTTAGACAGTCCTATGCCTCTAATGTCATCTCAGAAATCAAAACTCAATATGGGGTCACCCCGGACTATTTAGAAATAAATAGATATGTTCAGATGTAACATCCAAATTGAACAGAAATAAAAAGAATGTTAAAAAAAATAAATAAATAAGAGTACACTATACTCTATGCTACAGTCAATTGTCTGGGAGTACAGCCTGAGAGAAACTGTGTGTGTGTGTGTGTGTGTGTGTGTGTGTGTGTGTGTGTGTGTGTGTGCGTTTGTGTGTGTGAGTGTGTGTCTCAGATGAGAGGAACTCAATACTCAGCAGACAGCTCTGACCAAAGCCTTTCTCTGGCACACAATAAGTTCCTGTGTGCTTGTAAAAGCCATCTCTGATCCTAAGTGCGCTGCGTTTACAGGCCCTATATGCAAGTCACTTGGCACTAAAAACAGACCAAATTGCCAGGGCCTCTGACCATCACAGCAGGACCTTTGAGTGAAAAGAAAAGCTCTGACCTTTACCCTCCTGCCTTTCTCATTTCATAATGTGTGTGGGTGTCTGAAGGCTCCAATACAAAGTGCAGAACTCATTCAGCCATTCAAGCTATTGCACGGTCAAAGGCCAAGGTTGTAATGACAGCATGCTCACCATGTAGAGGATGAAACCACAAGATGAGCTTTAGGTTCTCAGCGATCTCTTCCACTGTGCTTGGTCTGTCTCTGTAGAGTGCATTCTCAAGTAATTTATATACCTTTGTAGGGGGCTAAAGCTTCAGATCTTATAGAGAGAGGGCGTACAAATTCTCCAAAATTATTTGAAATTGGTTTTTGATATTAGAGGCGCAAGTACATCAATGTGCAGGCCCTGCATCAATGTATGTACTATGAATTGGACGATGGCCTGATTTTTAGGTTAACAATTGGTTGACTAAGGCTTAGCTCAGCTGCTACATCTGCACAGTGTCACCAAATCTGGTTTAAGGTTAAAGTTCAGAGAAGGACTTTCATTTTACTTTTGCAGTAGCTGTGTTACTGCATTGCCTCCATTGCTAATGGAAGGCTCACAGTGCCCCATTATGTCTAAAGTCTGGACATTTGGATTTTAAAAGTAAGAAGGAAAACTGGACTAATGTCTGGTCGTTTGTGAGGTCCATAGAACAGCAATTAAGTTAAATGGTAGCACGATTGTAAACTTCACCTTTTATATTCATAATGTTTGTTAATGTCTTTTTTGGTCTGTGTCTACTGCCAAAGTCATGATTAAAATAGTTTTAGTACCAGCCAGTGAGACAATGGACATCAGTGACAGTGCAACCAATCGGTATTCTCGTTGCTGCCCTCAGTGTGGCTCCCATATGACATTTGTCTTCCATTTTTCACATGCCATACAGTAACAAATTACTTTGGGTTTCCTGGTCTTAAGAACTGTATCATATGTACTGTATTATATATATACACACACACATATACGCATATATATATTAGGGCTGTCAAACAACTTTTTAAATCGTGATTAATCGCATTTTGTCCATAGTTAACTCGCGGTTAATCGCAAATTAATCGCAATTTTTTTGGCACATTTTTTTCTGTTCTAAATATATCTTAATGTATTTTTTTCATGTTCTTAATACTTTTAAGAAACTTCTGTTCTCCCAGAAGTTCACTTATGTACCTGTAATACAAGTGAAAAGTACTTCAGTTAGGAACCTGATTCTATCTGTCTGTCTGTCTCTCTCTCTCTCACACACACACACACACAATCACCCTCTTTCTCTCCAGGACTGTCGCCAACCTCTTCAGCTTATCTGTTGTTGGCATGGTGACTTTGGTCTCATGTAGGGATGAGCTTCATTGGCTTACACATGATATTTGAGACTCGACGTACTTCAATGCTAACTCATTTCATGTCGACAGTACGTGCAGATAACTTATGTCCTGAACCATCGCATGAGCCAGCGGTGTGTCTGGTGTGTGTGAATGACACAATCGGTTAACATGGTCCGGTGTGTCCCCGGCCGGCTAATAATGTACAGTGGGCTAATATACAAGACAAAAAAAATACCAATGTGTACCCCTTCCAGTATTCGATCCCCAGTCACCTGTGTGGCAGGCAACTGCTCTACCCACAGCACTCAATGTGTTGCGGCTCTGTATTGTGTCCGGGTCTTGCCGCTAACGCTATGTCCTCCAGCAGGACGAACGAAACGAAAACTATGAATTATCTTTCTGACTGCTTCTCTCTGATTTCACCGAACAGTTTTTTTTCTTTCAGAAATTTGCTTATATTTCCTTTGAAACCGATTCCAATATCGCTGAAAACTCCATATTTCTTGTCCGAGCATGGCTGGCAGTGAAAGCTGTAATATACATAGAAGTATTTTTTGTTTACAGTTGTATACATGTGAGAATGAAATTTGGGAACTGTTATTGGACCAACCTGCTGTCAATCTTGTATTCTGGTTGCTGATTGGTAAGGGAGGACGTCCTCCCTTAGCGCGTCATTTTACGTGTCTTAGCCAATCATAGATCAGCATGAAAAAATCCTAAATGCATTGAGTGAATGGAAGGAGATCCCTCCCACGGAGGGCAGAAGCCCTCCGTCCTCCTCTAGCCCCCACCTTCCTGCTCCCTGCTCCTCTCACAGACTGCTCTGTCTCCTCCGTCTGTAGCTGTCGCTGTTCAACAGTTTTAAGTGGATTTTCTTCCAAAGAAGAAACTTTTTTTATGATATAATATATACATAATATTTTATAAATGATACTGAGATTTGGTAATGATTTATTTCAACCAGTTACTCTTTCTTAAAAAAAAAAAATTGATCTTCCTCTTGCCTCTCAAAAATAGAGGACCAACCTCCTCTGCCTCTATGGACGAGCCTCCTCTGATTTATTTATTTATATATATCTATATATATCTATATATAACTATATCTATATATAACTATATATATATACATATATATATATATATATATGTATATATATATATATATGTGTATATATATATATGTATATGAGGGCTGTCAAACGATCAATTTTTTTAATCGCGATTAATCGCATTTTGTCCATAGTTAACTCGCGATGAATCGCAAATTAATCGCAATTTTTTTGGCACATTTTTTTCTGTTCTAAATGTACCTTAATGTATTTTTTTCATGTTCTTAATACTTTTAACAACATAAGAAAGGGCAAATATGCTTGCATTATGAAAATGTTTATTCAACTCTTCAAATCATGCAGGAAAATAAATCCAGGGTTGTCTGCTTTTGGCGAGGGGGGGGCGACGGGCTCTCTGTATCTGCCGTCTGTTTGGCTTGCAAGTGGTGTCCACTGACACTGCACGTTTTTCTTCTTCGCCTTTTTCACGCAGTGTGCTGCTTTCTGTCAGTCAGTATCACACTGATGATCGCCATGGCTCCGGTGCAGCAAAACAATAAAAAGTACGACTTGAAATTCAAACTTTCTGTCGTGATATATTCAGAGGAAAACTCGGGAGAAGCAGCCGCTAGACGTTTCTCTGTCGACCCCAAGAGAGTGAGAGAAACGGAGCTTCAGCGTCTGTCCGAGGAGGAGAGCAGCAGGGCCAGGCTGCCTGCTGGAGGGAGGAAGAAGGCTAGCGAGGAGCCTGAGATAAACATGCGGGGATGAGTTATCAGCAAATGGGCACGCCACGAGAGAGTGTCCCGTAAAATGATCAGGGCGATGGAGAAACAAATGTCCGCCACTGTGAGTGACAGCAGAGATGAGGAGTTTGCAGCGAGTGCTGCTTTTCAGTCTGCCGTGTTTTTAACGAACCGTCAACCCTGTTTCTTCTTCTTCTGATTCCCTTTCTTCTTCTTCTGCCACCCTCTGTATCAAGACTACGGGTGGCGCCGACGGCCGTAAATCATACAATGCGCGTTTTTTTTTTTTTTTTTTTTACTGAGCGTCAATCGCGCGTTAAAAAAATTAATGGCGTTAAGAGGACGTTGCGTTAATGCGCTATTAACGCGTTAACTTTGACAGCCCTAATATATATTTATATAACGCTAGGGGGGTGGGGATCTTTCCTCTTTTATCCGCATGTCACTCAACAGGTTGTTGCTAGGTTACCAAAGCGCGAGTGAGTTTGTTGATGCCACCAACCTTGCTTAGCTGGGCAGGGAGAGAGGCTAAAGCCCTTCCTCTGCCTACATCCCCCAGAATGCCTGGCAGTTCCGGGGGTATTCTTCCTGTTTTTTTTCTAATGGAGCTCAGCGTAATTATCAAACATTCAATTGAATGTATTTTCTATTGATATTGATCACGTGTCTATTGCGATACATATCGTTATCGTTTTATCGCCCAGCCCTAGTCAGTCATGTTATGCGACTGTATGTGTAGCTTAGTACATGGGTGTACGGCATGTAGTATGCCTGGCTATGTATGTTATATTAATATTTGTTGACCCCAGTCCCAGGGAGATAAGCGATTGTTCTGCAACCCTGCTTATGGGGATCTAATAAAACTACAATCTATAAAGTATAAGCGCTTTACAACAGTGTTCTCATTCATACAGGTTTGCGGAAATGATTGGACAAGTTGCCGATCTCTTGAAAGAGAGCCTAGCTGCTAAGCTGAGAACAGCAAAGCACCTTGCAGTTCTCATCGATGGAGACACTGACATATCAAACACCGAGTGCGAGATTGTCTACGTGCGCCTGGTGGAGGGTGGGAAGCCAGTCACTTGCCTCGTTGGACGACAGACCCTTGAACACTCCCATGCCATTGGTAGGTGGTCTCTCTCTAGCAGCTAGATAGTAACCTTTATTTTTGTATAGTTTCATAAATGCATAATTGAGTCACTATCTTGTTTGTTTTAAGGCTACAAAAGTCTTGTTTTTGTGTTGTCCTTCAAGGTGTTCTGGATGCAACCAAGGCTGCATTCAATGCAGTTTGCACAGAGGACGATGGAGGGTCATGGATGAAGAAGCTGATCAGCTTCGGGGCAGATGGTGCCTCAGTGAATATGGGCCACCATGGAGGAGTGATTGCTCTCCTGCAAAGAGAGGCAGGGGAGTATATTATCGCTATCCACTGCATGCCACACAGGTTTATAACTGAAAAAATCGGTTATGTGGTAGCAGACATATATGCACATTTGTCACATGCATGCGTGCACACACACTAAATTATTTGTAAGACAAACAAACAGGCAAACAGACACACCAACTACTTGTGTAACAGAGAGGAGAAGAAGAAGAAGGTGGATAGTTTTACTATATCCACCTGTTTCCTCAGAAGCCTATGGGGGCTGCCATGACAGATAACTACTTCCGCCGGCAGTTCTCTGTTTCCGGTTGCCTTGCAACTGCATGACTGACCGCTGCTGCCAAGCTAGCCCTAAACAACTAGCGTTATGTCATAAGTGCTGAATTGTTTTTAAAATGAGCTCAGGTACAACATGTGCCGTTGTTGGTTGCCACAACAATTCATGAAAATTGAAGTTTTTTTCAGAAACGTCTCGTGTAGTACATCAACAACTTAGACAAACATATCCGTGCCCTGCGCCCTACACGTCATGCGGAGGAAGGAGGAACGAAGACTGGCGTCGCTCGCGGCTTTCAGACTGATATAAATATTTGTGTTTATAAATATCTTCCACAGAATAGCTGCTGCATGACTGCATGACTTCTCTAACCCGACAATGTCCGTGCAGCCGCCTGTCTCCACGAATCCACTTTCCTTCAGCATCATCCAGCTGTATGTTTAACGTTAGCTTGATTGACGCTGTGGCTGGGCGCCAACGTTACTGCTGCCTTCAGAAATATAAACTTGCTGTGTTTCTTCAACAGTACTTTCCCGATTGCGTTACTGTGCAGGTAGTTGTATGCTTCTGTGCTTTTGTAACTGCGTAATTCTCCGCCGTCAACACCTTCAGAAAATATAAGATAATTAACTGTCGATGTAACGTCAGCTAATGTCTGACTAATGCTTCATGTCATCTGCCCATTCCGTGAGAACTGACGGGTGAGGCACTGTGAGAACTGTCCTCATGACTTATTAAAACATCCGTACTGTGTATCCACCTCCGATTTTTATCCATTCTGTCGCTTTCTTTGTGTTAAAAGCCGGTTTTTAGAGCGAGCATGACAGCTATGTTAGCGTAAACACAGAGGTCAGCCAGCTCAACCGGAAGAGCATAACCGACTACCGCTATGAACCATGGGTAAACTCACGAAGTCAGGAATAAGGTGGATACTATACTTTTTACTATATTTTGGCTTTCACAGACTAGAGCTGGCAATCCTGACCCTCCAGAAGAAAGAACCAATGGTGTGCCAGGTGTACGATCTTCTGCATCTCGTGTGGAAGACCTACCACTTCAGTGGAAAGTCCAAGAGAGAGCTCCATCAACTAGGGCAAGAGCTTGGTGTGGATGGACACCCTGGAGTGTTCCTGCGACATGGAGCAGACAAGGACCTCGCCACAGACCATGGCCAGTATTCCATTGTTCTGCAGCACATGGAGCACCAGGCTGTTGCAGGTTCAGTGGTGGTTCAAGGACGGGCAAAAAAGGTCAGTTTTACACAATACATGAAGCTACAAAAAATAGCTTTAAGTCAAATGACATTTCAGACTTGAATGACTGGCAGGTGAGGAGGTGGCTAGGAATACAACACTTATTTTGTATTGATCTACTCACTACTACATAGGTAAAGAGAGGAATGGAGAGTGCACTTTTTTGTGTATTCTGCCATTTTATCTCTGATATGTTCGAGGAGCTGTCTTCACTTAGCCTGACCCTGCAGAGAAATGACCTGATC
>OZ023164.1:3327414-3349914 GCA_963678695.2 Diplodus puntazzo
TAGCTACACAGCCCTTGAATGAGAGTAGCTGACATCCTGTGGTGTCAACACTTAGTCGTAAAGACATGGTGAGGCAATGCACTGATGATGGGGGATATCACTGCCTTGCAAACACATGTAACCAAATGTATGAAGAGTTCAAGGGGGAAGTAAATGTACTCTTTTTTTTCTTCTTACAGTCCTGAACAAGGAATGTAGTACACGCATAAGCCTTGGCTTTTCTGCTCTTTCTCACATTAATAGTAAGTCTGAAAATAGATCCTCAGTTTAGGCCTTACACACACACACACAAAAAAAATCACACCAAACACAGCTGGTCAATTACTTTTTTTTACTGACTCTACTCTTTAGGGACTAGTCATGATTTTCAAATAGTGGTAAAATTAGAAAGAATTTGAACAGGTCATATAACCATACATGTTTTTGTATGAAAAAGTATATAAATATAGTTTCCATTGTTTCCTTCTTTGTTTTTACTGACCCCTGTACATGACATGATAAGGGTATTGCATTATTTGGTAGAATAACACAGGCTTTGGTAGAATGGTGTTAGTATTACCAGGCTCCAGTTAAACATGTGCAGCACGGGTTTTTCCACACAAGGTAAGAATAAGCTATAAACTACAGTACATACAAACAGCAGAAACATCCCAAGAGTACAACATACATCAAAATGTTCTGTATGCATTTCACGTCATGTTAGGGGGCTACACAAAATGTCTATGAAGGCCACCATTGACCCACATGCTCCAATCTAGACCTAGACCTTTCGAAGGGGTCTGGGAAATTGTAAAAAGTAGTCCTAATTCTGGACTACCTGTGTGTGCGTGTGGACAGAGAATGAAGGGTGAGTAGCTGAGTATCAGCAGATTAATGGTGAGGACACACAGGAGGCAAAGCGCTGCAATCAGTCATTTCCCACATGAACAGTAGTGTAGCTGTTCACACCAGAGGACATTTCTCCACACCAGTCATCTGTCCTCTTCTGTGCTCTTTTCTAAACATATAAGGAGTTGATAACCTCATAAATTTACAACGTACAGACTTTAATGTGTTCCTGGATAAGTTGAGCATTACCTCTTCAACAATGAAGTTAAAAGGACCGTCACCTTGTGTGACAATCTGCAGGGAGGGGTTCTTTCCTGCCTGCGGCCTGTTTGTGTGTCTATGTATGTATGTGTGTGTCTGCTTGTCTCTCTCTCTCTTTTTTTGCAAATGCAAATATGAAAAAAATAAAAACAATCACAAACAGCAGTATCACCATTTCTGATAGAAGTGTTTTCCCACACTTAGACTTTACTTGTGTGGTCTGCACCCAAAGGACATTTTGGATCAGAAAATAGCAAACTTCAAAAACAAATTTGCAAAAGCAAAAGAGGTTAGTGCTGAAAAAAGATTTATCTTGAAGTGAAAATAAAAGCTTTAGGTTGCAATTAAGCCTGCAAAACATAGCTGAGACACAAGCCTGCACAAGTGCATATAGCAGCAATGACTTAAATAAGATGATTAGCTAAGATGTTCCTTTATTGATCCCCTTGGGAGAAATTCACAGCTAACACAGCAGTGCAGAGGGAAATAAGCAGCAAAGAATAATGTAACAATTGGAATAAAAAATATAATTAAAACTATTAAAAAACTTAGTATACAGTAACTGTCCTTGTGTGTACTTGACGAACATGCAATATATAATAAATGTGAAATAAATGTGACTGCAAATGTGCAATGTGCAGGGTTCCTGAGGTAATAAATAACAACAGAACAAAAAAAACATGGAAAAGACATGGAAAAGTAACTGGTGTGTAATTAAGTATCTAAAATTAACTTGTCACGTAACGTTGATTAACTGGGCTCAGCGGCAGACATTCCTCTCCATCAGAAACCTCTCGAAATGCATTTGGTTCAGATTCTGTACATTATATTTTAACATCATAGTTCTGATATTAAGTCAGGGTATATACAGAAATCTTAAGTTGAATTTAATACCTTTTAACACCTTTTTTAATAGCTTCATTAAATTTTTAATACCAATATGATATTCAGCTTCCTCAGCGCACTGATTAACAGCCTCTTGCCTTCTAAATGCAACGAACAGTGGAGTTGCATTTTCATTGGAGTACAGGTCACGGCATATTTTATCCCTTACTGTGTTTGACCAATGTGTTATGTTTTAACTGTGTCATGCCAGCATGACCTGCAGATTTTGTGTTCCCCACATGTTCCGGGTATCGACTGCAAAATCTGCGGTTCATGGAATCCATCTCTCTGAGACGTTCACCATTCAAATTTGCGCACCCATTCTTCACGAAAACATTATTTTCTGCCCTTTTTCGCCACACTCCTGTATTCAGACTTGGACTAATCCTCTGAGTTAGGATTTGACCAGTGTTGCCAGATATCGCGAGAGAAACAAGCAAGCAGGCCTATGAAAACAAGCCCAAAACAAGCGACTTCTCCATTCGTGGTAAAAAAAGAAAATGAAAAAAAAAATAATAATAATAGAGATTATTACACTCACACAAATATCGCCCTGAATCCAGAAATATCATTGTATTTATTATCGTTTTTTATGTTATGATCTTTTTTGAATATTTTTTTTTAGTTGAATTGTATTGCATACAATAGGAAGAGGAACACTTTAACAACAAGCCCAAAAACCCGCAACCCGCGACTACCAATATCTATAAGCGACTTTACAGAAAAACAAGCAAATAAAGAAATAAACGACGAAAATAACCCAGAGATTCCACCAGCTACGTGTCCGGTGCGTTACTGCTCCGATACGGTTTTGCAGTGCCGCAGTATGTGTTGTAAAAACAACACGAAGTGTTCCTGACTGAAGGATTACTAGAAGAGCTTGTATTTGTCTCTTTTTTGAGATTTGTGTGCTGGCGTCAACACGGAGTGTTTTATTTTGGAAAGTAACCGAATGTTATATTGTTGTTTCAGTCTGTGACTTCCTGTCTGCTCGGTGCTAAATTCAGCTAAATTGCTGCGTCCTGCTGTGGCATCCGTCGAAGTCCTGCATGTCTGCCCGGCAAAACGAGCTCAGCGCCGCCACGCAACTGACACGTATGGTGGAATCACGCTCGGAACAATTTTTCAGACCCTCCCCTCCACGCATTAGCCATTCCCTGCCCATCTAACACACATTGGCCTGCCACCTGTCATTCCAGATTCCAGATTTCTTGATTCGCTTTGGTGCCCTTCCACTACCGGTCGCAAAATGCCACCACTTGGTCGCAGTCTGGCACCCTGGAGCAAGGCGCAAATAGTTTTACCGTGTCACACACTGTCTGACGTCACATCATCGATACCTCACAGGTCCTGCGCTTACATACAATTTATATAAATAAATTCACGCGATTTTTAGGAGATAGGGCTGCACTTACCGCAAATGGAAAAAAACTCATAGTTGGATAGTGATTCGAAAATGTAATACCTCGTCAGATGACATTTATTACTTTAATAATTGTTAATGGCCTTAATTTTTGCTAATTTCATTTAATAATAATACGTTTATTTGAAAACAGGGACAGTGCACATTAATAACATTTCTGAAAATGCGCCAGAATTAGCCAAGAGGCTATTTTTCATCTGTAGTCCCTAAATTTACTACCTTTTAATACCTTTTACAACCCCGCGGACACCCTGTAAGTTAGCAAAAATCTGATTAATAGAGGCTTTAATATATGATCTGATCGCCAATCAGTGCAATCCTTAGCTTAATCCTTAATTTTCAATTTTGTAATTAATTTAGAATTTTTCATAAAATATTTGATATTGAAAAATTACATTTAAAAAGCACTCACAATTCTCATTCATTTATCTGATTTACAGTGACGGGTGTTGAAGCTGCACAAGTTTGCATACGTTGAAACATACAAAGTTAATCAATTGTTATGTTTATGAAAGTATATTTTTGGGGAAACACATTTTAGTCTGGTGTTGATCAAATATGTGATCAAAAGTTTGGGTGGGGACAGGATGATTTTCCATTTTCAAATTGGGCTGTGTCATTCTTTAGACTGGGAAAGGCTTCTGCAGACTCAGATGGTTAAATGAGGATGGGAAAATTCCAATCTAGCTAAATTCATGTTCAAACCAGGAAAGCTACAGTATAGTGGCCCGATAATGGTAAATGTAGCTATCAGCTGATCAGCTATCAGACAGTGCGTTTACATGACACATGACAGAAAACCAAATTATTGGGTTAGTCCGACTATGATCGGATTTTTAAGATGCATGTATACACACCTTAGTCTGACTAAAATCGGACTGGATCGGATTTTTCATAGTCAGATTAAAACACCTAGATTATTCGATTGATAGTCGCATTACTCGTGCAAGTATGCGTTCTATCAGATTGGATTCGGATTTTGCGTTCTGCACAGGCTCGATATTTTTTTCCCGGGGTCGTGAGCCGGAAGCAGAAGGATGGGGCGTCTTTCCTCCGAAATCACTGCAAGCAAGAGCGCCGTTGTGCATCTAGTTTGTGTAATTATCATGTACACCATATACAAAACATAAAAAGATGTAGTTTTGTCTCGCTCTTCGTACGCCATCTTTCTTGAATGCCAAGGCAGAGTTTGTTGTTGCTGGTGACATAAAGAGGTCAGCCGGAGGTGGCTCTGTTACGACTAGTTGAAATGGGTACAGCGCCACCTATTGTACCGGGGTACAATGCTTGCTTTGGCTAATAATTCACTCGAACTATGGCTGTAATCCGACTAAGCTGTGCATGTAAACGTAGTGTCCTCTCCTTCCTACTCCTCTTGTAAAAAACTAAATGTTCCTCAGCAGCAGTCACATTTTAGCAGAAGCTGCTGCTAGATGGGAATCACTAAATCTGCATAGCACATCCCCAGTTCAAACATACAATATATGGATATGGATATTGTTTTTGTGGCCACTCTGAATCACACACATACTGTAAGTGTTAATATAATGTTCCACCCACTGGCAGATGCACTTTTACTTGTTTAGTGTCAACAATATCTTCAATATGTTAGTGTGAGAGTGAAGGTGTCAGACAGGTGTCAGCTCCTCTGCCACAGGCCAATTACATGCTCACAATTGTTTGATAGAAGACTTCCTGATGGTACAAGCCAATCACACCTCACATTGCAGGTTGTCAGCATGAAACCTCCTGGGTGGAATGAATGCTGCTATTCAGTCAGTACTATCAATGCTAGCCCCAATCACACTGCCGTTTGAATGCAGGGATCTTGCGCCAATTCTCCGCCTCTGCCTGTGTGTGAATGTCTCAGAGGCAGCAAGGGGTGAAATTTCGCTCCGGCGCTGATCCGCCTCTGGAGGTAGTATCAGAGGCGCAGTATCGGCGAACCAAACCAGTGTGAATGGTTAAGCCAGCTGCGCGTATCGAGGGCGTGTTGATCGGACAGTCTGATAAGTACACAGGTTGCTCACTCAACTACAAAATGTCCCACAAAGGAATGTTACATGACTAAACAAAAGTAACGTAGTAACTGTAGCTGTCTTTGGCAACTTATATGAGGAAAAAAATACTGCAGATATATGTGGAGAAGCGTCCATCCTCCCGCCTGTCCTACCAACTTCTTGTCATATTTCTGCCTAAAAAACAGGTTCAGGTCATGTTCTCAATCACAACACATTATAACAGCATCCATATGATTATAAACTGTCCGGGGGTTTAGATTGCTAGGGGGACACTGGGGAAACACCTTGAAAACACAACGACGTCATCATCATGACGTGTACTGTCACACCTCTTTGCTTGGCTCTGTGTGAATGACCAATGGCAGAGAATTGGCGAACCACCGCTGCGGCGATAAAGCAGCTTCTCTGTGTTTTTTAGTTAAGGATTTTGAAGCATTTTGGTCTTTGCTAAGACTTTAGGTTTACCCAGTTTGGGTCATCATACTGTAATATTCATACTTATGTCATAGGCTACTTATGTAGCACTTATCATCAGTCATTATTTTTTTTTAAACAATGTTTTTATTGATTTTCAATAAGGACATACAAAATGCATCGTCACATACCACACTGGTTGCAGAATGAAATACAGGCAGACCTTGCTGCATACACACAGATGCAAAAAAAAAAAATAATAATAATTAAATAAATAAATAAAATAATAATTAAAAAAAAAAAAGTCACATTCAACTGCCTTACAGATAAATATAAACTATTGTTGCTTGAGAAAGTCCATTAAGGGTGCCCACACCTCTTCAAATTCTTGCACTTTACCCCTAATTACATAGGTTAGCTTTTCTATTGTAACACACATTGCCATCTCTCTAATCCAAGATTGTGCAGAGGATACTTCAGTCTCTCGCCAGGACAGAGCAACCATCCTCCTGGCCTGCAGGAGGCCATAGTTGATCAGAGTCTTACACCTGGAGTTAACAGAAAAGCAATCTGGGTATATCCCTAAAATACAAAGTTTTGCTACGCAGGGTACCTGAATACCTGTGATTTCACTTAGGGTGCGGACAACCATTTTCCAAAAAGTTACCAGTTTAGGACATTCCCATACACAATGAACTAAAGTACCTTTCTCAGTCAAACACTTCACACATGTATCTGGAATACCAGGGGAACATTTATTGAGTTTCTCAGGGGTTACGTATGTCCTCATTAACCACTTATGTTGTAGCAGTTTCATTCGAGTATTAATGGTTTGTGATTGAGCTTTTAAGCATGCAGTCGCCCATTCAGCTTCTTCAATAGCTTCCTTAATATCTAAACTCCATGCTCTCCTTCTATCGTGACTAGATTCCTCATCATGCGAAACAAATGCTGCATATAGTGTAGAGATTTGCCGTTTCCCATTCATGTGTTTTAACACAATGCCCTCAAGGCAGGACAGTGGCGGCTTACGTGTAGCCTGGCGATGCTTTGAAGAGATGAAGTGTTTCAATTGTAAGTATTTAAAAAAGTGTTTCTTAGGAATTGAATATTTCAAGCAAAGATCATTAAATGTTAGTAAAGTGCCCTGAACATATAAGTCTCCAATTTTTTGCACCCCCCTTTCGGCCCAAACCTGAAAACCACCATCTGCTCTGCCAGGAATAAACTGCACATTATCTCAAATGAAAAAAATGAAAAAAAAAAGAGAAATAGGAGGTGTATCACCAATATGTCTATGAGCTTTAAACCATATATCAATAGAGTTTTTAAGGAAGGGATTTGTTGTTTTTTTCTTTAAAGTTTTGAAATCTGCTGAATATAAATATAGGCTTAATGGCAGCTTAGATATTGATGCTTGTTCGATATAAACCCATGCTGGAGGCGAGTGTGTGACAAAATAAGACATAGCACTGCGCAGCTGAGCAGCCCAGTAATACCACTGTAAACTGGGCATCTGTAATCCACCCCATTCATATGGCAAATACAATAATCTGAGTCTTAATCTAGGTTTTCTGTTGTTCCAGATAAACCTACAAAATGCACTATTGATTTCTTTAAAAAAGGATTTTGGCAATGGTATTGGGGGTGACTGAAACAAATACAAGAATTTTGGCAAGATAGTCATCTTAATTATGTTGATGTGGCCAATCAATGATATTGGCATTGTTGTCCATTTTTCAAGTAAGTCCTGTACTTCTCTCATCAACGGGTCATAGCTTGCTTTAGCAACTGTATTAATTTGGGGGGTAATCTTAATTCCGAGATAGGTAAAGCCCTCCCTCGCATTAGAAAAGGGTGTACTTATAACTGGATTAGTTCTTTCATCTTTATTCAAGAAAAGTATGGAAGATTTTGCATTATTAATACTGTAACCAGAAAACTGACCAAATTTATTAATTAGATGTAATAATGTCTGGACACTGCTTGATTGGTTTGACAAAAAGAGGATCACATCGTCTGCATACAACGATATCCTATGTTCGTGATCTCCAATTGTTATGCCTGACAGATTGGCTTCAGCTCTGATGGTCATGGCTAAGGGCTCAATGGCTAAAATGAACAATAGTGGGGAGAGAGGGCAGCCCTGACGGGTTGACCTCTCTAATGTTATCGGGCTTGATAAATTGTTATTTGACATTACACGTGCTGTAGGGTTGGTATACAATAATTCTATCCATTTCAGAAATTTTCCCCCAAGTCCATATCTTGGTAACAAATTGAACAAATAAGGTTACTCGATTCTATCAAACGCTTGTCTGGCATCTAAAGATTGTAGTGCTGTATCCCTGGTATTATTTTTAGAATGTATTATGTTGAGGACCCTTCTAATGTTATGAAATCCCTGACGATTATGAACGAACCCATTCTGATCACTGTGTACCAGAGAAGGGATATATGGATCTAGCCTTTTAGCAAGAACTTTACACAGTATTTTTGTGTCTACTCCCATAAGACTAATAGGCCTGTACGAGGAGCAGTCGATCGGCGTTTTCCCAGGCTTCAAAATAAGAATTATAGTAGCAAGTCTTAAGGTTGGTGGTAGTATACCATTACTTAATGACTCGTTAAACACATTCAAAAGTGGGGTCAACAACTGCTTCTGGAAGGTTTTATAAAACTCTATTGGCAGGCCATCAGGCCCTGGAGCTTTGCCTGAGTTGATACTTTTAATGGCCTGCAATAGCTCTTCCACCGTTATGTCCTTATCCAAGTCCTCTTTAACCTCTTCAGCAAGCGTTTTAAACTGAAGTTGATTAAGAAAGACGTCTCTATAAGCAGGTGTGGGGGAGCATTCTGACCTGTACAGTGATTGGTAAAATTCCTTTAATGTATTATTAATATCTTGAGGATCGTTTGATACCGCCCCTGATTGAGTACCGTACTTTCCGGACTATAAGCCGCTACTTTTTCCCCATGCTTTGAACCCTGCGGCCTATACAACGGTGCGGCTAATTTATGGATTTTTACAGCTAACGGCCACTAGGGGACCTCCTCAATCTATGGATTGTACAGGTTACGTCCCTCACTTTTAACGCCTGGTTTATTATTATGCTTCTGCGTCGCGGCGACAGCGTAGCTACGTCGTCGACCCTACACCGTCATTGAGCATTCGGAGTTCTGCGTCGAGGGAACGCGTTGTTCTGTCGGTGGACGTCATCAACGTCAGTGATTCAGGTTTGTTATGCTAACAACACATAGTCAGACAGGTGGCGGTGCTAACGGAGCTAACAGCTGTCTGTCAGTCTGACCGAGAAGTTTCTCACTTTACTTCGCTGTTAGTTGAATTAAATGACATTCATGTTGTCTTTAACTGTCCGTGCGAACCAG
Source organism: Diplodus puntazzo (assembly GCA_963678695.2). Classification (NCBI taxonomy): domain Eukaryota; kingdom Metazoa; phylum Chordata; class Actinopteri; order Spariformes; family Sparidae; genus Diplodus; species Diplodus puntazzo. The sequence continues at coordinate 3,336,637 of OZ023164.1, forward strand.
TCCGCAGCTTTGTGCGTCTGTTTGTGCGTCTCTGACTCTTGCGTGTTGACGTTTGCGTGGTCATAGGTTATGCAAATATGCAACTTGTTTGTTGAAATGTTAATAAAATGGAAGCTTCCCCAAACAGCAGTCTCTTTCCCGACAATCTCCTCTGTGCACGAGCCTTTACATATGGTAATTAAAAGCTAAAACACCTGCGGCTTATAATCGGGTGCGGCTTGTATATGTACACATTTGTGTTTTTCCCTAAAATTGGCTGGTGCGGCTTATATTCAGGTGCGCCTTATAGTCCGGAAATTACGGTAGTTATGCCATTAATAGCTCTTTCAGATCGTATTTTTTTAATTCTCCAAGCTAACAATTTGCCAACCTTTTCTCCCTGATCATAGAAAGCCTGGTTCAACCACAATAAACTTTTTGCTGCTTTATCAGATGTTAATTTATTGTATTCCGTTCTTAAAATTAGTAACCGTTTTTGTTTTTCAGGGTCGTCTTTAATATTTATATCTATTTCCAAAGATTTTATTTGTTTCTCCAATTTGTTAATTTCGGCTTTTTGTTTCTTGTTTTTAGTGCTTGTGAAACTAATAATTTGCCCTCTACTATATGCCTTGAAGGCTTCCCATGTAATGCATGCATTAGTTTGGTTAGCGTTGATCTGAAAGTAGGTGTCAAGCTTATCTTCTACATATTTTACAAATTCCGGGTTTTTAAGCCACCTCACTTGTAGACGCCAGTTAGGGGGAAACTGTTGAAGCTTCTCCATTTGTACAGAAATAGAAATGGGGGAGTGATCACTAATGACTATACAGTTATCCCAACACTTCTTGATTTTGGATACCAGTTCTTGTGATCCTAAAAAATAATCAATGGGGGATCTGGACTTTTGCATTTCTGAGTAGCATGAGTATTCCAATTTATCTGAGTTAAGTTTTCGCCAGATTCCAGATAAGTTTAAGTCTGTGATATATTGTGATATTGTTTTTCTAGATTGTTTTTTATGGGGATCACATTTTGTAGAGCGATCAACCGACGGGTTCAAAGTGCAATTGAAATCCCCACCAATAATATTTAGGCCTTAAAGTGAAGACAAGGTTAAGAAAAAATCATCAAAAAATTTTGGGTTGTCCTCATTAGGCCCATATATGCTGGCCAAATTCAATGCGAGAGACAGGATTCTACCCTGAGCGATTACAAATCTTCCTTGGGGGTCCCGGATAGTATAAGTAAGTTGGAAAGGAATTGTTTTGTGGATAAGGATTACTACCCCCCGAGCATGATTATTATATGTGGCGTGTATGACTTGACCAGGCCACCTACGTTGTACTTGTTTGATTTCAGTGACTGTTATATGAATTTCCTGAAGAAAAATGATTTTAGAATGAAGGTTTTTAAGTCGGTTCAATACCTGTTTCAGTTTAATTAGCTTATTGAGTCCCCTGACATTCCAGCTTGTAAATCTTAAATCAGACAGTTTTGGACTTTCCATGTTGTTTCAAGTGCAGTGAAATAGATGACCATGTTGAGTGTGACAAAAAAATAAATACAATAAAATAAAATAAAAGAACAGAATAAAGGAAAGTAAAAACTGATATAAAAACACTTAACCTTTGAAATCCCGCCCCCCTTCCCTTACTTAAACCAAACTAATGTAGGGGCAAACACCAATCCACACTAATGAGGAGTGGTTTAACTGTAGGCACTTCTCTCAGACAGCCCACGCAGTCCCCCCCAGCTCTGCATCCCAACCTGAACATTCAAACATTTATTGTCCTAGAATGATAGATATGGAGCATAGTATTATTAACGCTTCTTAATTTAACTGCCTCAGTAGCCTGTATCAAATAAACAAATATATCGGCCAATAATAGGTGTATAAAATAAAATGTCCACCAAATATGGTAGCAGCAGCTCTACATATAATTAAAATAAATTAGAGAGTACAGAATGTATATAAGTCTAGCTTAACAGGACTTATATTAAACTACAGTGCACCTATATTGTCCATATCAATCCCTCTGTAGTTACCTATACTTCTCGGCACTTAGAAGTTTAGGAGTTTGGAAGGAAGTTCTCTGCTTCTTCTGGTGTGGAGAAAAGGACTATCTTGCCGTTGTGGAGAACCCTCATTTTACAAGGGCGCAGGGTGAATCCCCGAAAAGTTCCAGCTTCAATGAACTTTTTCCTCACAGCATTGAATGGGCTCCGCACCTTCATGGTTTCCGCTGATAGATCTTGAGCGAAGAAGATTTTGTGACCATCGTGAGTCAGTGAGCGTTGTTTGGATGTGTTGAGGACAAACTCACGGTCTTGAAATCGCAGGAAACGAATGATTACAGCTCTGCTCCGGTCCGGTCTTTGTCTTGCCAGAGTGCGGTGCGCTCTCTCCAAGGTGAACATCTTTGCGGCGTCGAGCCCCAGCCAGACCGGCAACATACGCTGGATGTAGTCAGTCATGGGCTGGGTCTTTTCAGCGTTTTCGGGGAGCCCTACCAGTCTTAAATTCTTTCTCCGGGCACAGTTTTCAAGGTCTTCCGTCTTAGACTCTAAGTAGGCGATGCGTTTAGCGGCGTCAGTCAGCTCCGTTTTCACACTCTGCAGGCCATCCTCGGTGTCTCCTATGCGCCCTTCGGCCTCCGTGAGCCGCTTAGCATTAGCAGTAATGTCTTGTTGAAGGTCCGCGAAGCTCTTTTGCACAGCATCAACAGAGCTATTCATCTCAGCTATGCGTCTCTCCACGTTGTCGAGTTTTGCCCCGAAGCCATCAAAAGTACTTATCTTGGAGTTAATCACGCCGACAGCTGCACACAGTGACTGCAGCTCACTAAGCATCGCGGCCAAGTCAGTCCGTGGGCTAGCTGCATCGTTAGCATCATCAGCTGCCACAGTAGTTGTAGTTTTGGGTCTATGAGAGCCACGGTTTCTGGAGCCGCTCTCACAATCTTTGAGCGTTGTTTGTTTAGACATCTTTTGGAGCTAATTAGAAGCGTTAATGACTAGGACTTTGTAAACTTTTAGCAAAGCTGCGAGGAGCACCCACTCTAAGCTGCCATCTTGATCCGCGGCTCAACAGCGCCCCCATCAGTTATTATTAGCGACACAAATGATAAGCATTTATATTTCATATGAGATTATTCATGCGTGCTTGCACCCTCCCAGAATCACATTCCACACGCTGGCTTACTTTCATTTTTAAAAATTGAGTCCGTCCAATTTTCCTTTGGGCGTCGGTAGCAATTTATAGCGGGTCGGCTCGGGTGCGGAATGTAATTTGTACTACTGTCAGAAAACGGGTTGGATGCGGTTTTAAGGATGGCGGGTTCAGGTTTGCAAAATAAGACCCATGCAGGACTCTGATCTAATTGACCATTTTAATCATTTAGCTAATTATCAAGCTAAATATCCAACATGCAAGGACTGCGGTGGAAGACGATGGTAAAATACTGCTCCAGGTTCCTAAACAGCTTCAAATTTTTATTTTTTCACTAATAAAGCCCTGAATTAGTAGTTCTGAAGTCATTAAAAGTAATGCAAAAAAAAAAAAGAGACTGACTGAAATGTCGGTATGCGCTGGAAAGGCAGAAATATTTTTTCACATTCCATATTTAGACTATGGCGGGCTGCCACAGTCTTGTTAATCTATGGGAAACACCAAATCTTTGAGGTGTGGCGGCTTTTATTTTGCCTCATTACACGGCTCTTCTTAAGGCTGCAGAATGCTCCATTCACTTGAATGGGGCTTCCCAACATTCAGCGGTCAGTTATTTTCGCATAACAGACCGCTGCTAAGCAAATTTTTGCTCCGCAAGTGGTCCGGTCACTTTTCACCCCAGCGTCTTCGGTTGCTTAGCGACGTCAGCTGATCTGTTGTCTACTTCATATCGGAAAAAACTACTCCTATGCCACTAGTATGGATGAGTTTCACATTAACTTTAATATTTTTGGTAAATACAGTGATTTCGAGTCTTGGCAAAAGGCTGAGTTGTCGTCAAAGGTCAAGAAAAGAAAAAGAGAGGAAAGCAGCAAAGAGGGAGAAGCGAAACTGCGTCGGTTTGGCGAACTATTTCTCTGCTGAAAAACACTGTGAACGGTAACAAATAAATTGTAAAAAGACACACTGCGTGATGTTTTTTTTCGTGTTGGCAAGTAGCCGTGTAATAAGCGGGATAATGTATAGAACGGCGGTCATTATTGGGAAAATAAGTCTTATTTTCCCAATAATGACCGCCGTTCTATACATTATCCCTTACGTGGCGGTGCGCCACAGTCAATTACATGTAAGGGAAACCCTGATTTCTTAAGCTCCTTGACATCACAATGTAGTGAAAAAGGAGATGGTCAGAGAGAGAAAAGACACATACGGCATGGATTCGACAGATTAGTGTAGGCACATGCAACTTTATATGCAAATTTGTGTTAAATTATGCTATTTATAAACAATTGGTAAAGTTAACTCATCATGTTTAAACACTATAGCAAATTGGGCATGGCTGGGGATGAGCTTAAGCACCAAATCTCAGGCTACACAAACACATACCACTCTCTCATCAAGAGCTTTAGCAAACAGACACAAGGCAATGGCAGCAAGGCAACACAGAGTTGAACAAAACAGAGTGATGCTCTTTGAGTAGCCATATGTGGTTTGTGTGAGCGTGGTGTGTGTGTGTTTGCGAGTTTGTGACAGTGGGTTAAGGAATGTGTGCTGTGTTTACCAAGGAGTCATTATATGTTTACCTGAAGCCAACTGAGACAGGGCTCCACCAGGTCCATGACCTAACATGCATTGAGACGTGCATGTATGTGAGTGTGTGTCATGTACCTCACTGTATAAAAAGGAGAGAGCCTGGTTTGGTCTGGTGCTTTAGCAGAGATAGAGCTTTAAAGCTAGGGTCTACAATCCTGGAGAGCTAGCAAGAGAGCTAGCTAGATTTGAAAGTGGCACCTCCTTCTAAGTCCCCCCCCCCCATCCCATCAATGCTCCATCCAAAGCCACGCCCCCATAAACTTGAATGTGCATCTGGCAGTGGGACTCAGCAGGGAGAAGGAGTGTGCTGAATATTTCCGGCATCAGTGAAATGTGACGTGTGCACGCGCGGAGAAGGGATGGACAGAGACGTAGGCAGAATGAGGAGACAGTGCGATAAACACATCGCAAAAGACTGCCTGACACGCGTTGAATAAGAAAAATCATTTTGTTTACATGTGCCATGCATGCACCGTGAGCATGCCAACATTAAGCCTATCAGACGGAGCCCTAGATACAAGGGCCAATCAGATGAAGCCCCGGCTAGCCGTTAGCTACCCGTTAGCTACTCTGACAAAGTTAATCGGCATCAGTTTGGTGGTGATTGCCAGGTTATGATGGCTGAGGGAGGCCGACGAAGACCTTGTGGTGAAAAGAAACAGCACTGAGTGTATGCTGATTGTGTGAGTATGTATGTATGTATGTATGTATCTATCTATCTATCCAGGAACTAGTAGGACGAACAAGTGTGCACCCTTGATCACGCTACTAAACAGTTCAGAGAATGAATTACGGGATGTTTTTAACCCCGACAGGAACGGGTCAGAGAGCTGTGTCGGGCGTGTGTGTGTGTGTGTGTGTGTGTGTGTGTGTGTGTGTGGGAGATCCGTGTGTCGAGCGTGTGTGTGTGTGTGTCCTGCAGCCAGCGACACCACAGAGAAATATGAGTGCGTGTGCATATGCACATATATATAATAATATAGACTTATTTTGGATTCAGGAGAGACCACTTGTTACAAACACAGGTACCACCTGCAATACAACCATAAAGACCTACACAAACAATTCAAAACTAACATTAGGCAATCATTAATAATATGCAAACTTCAATATTTGTTAATTTATCGCAAGTCATATCGTCATCGCAATATTGAACTTGTTATCGCACATCGCAGATTTTCCTCATATCGTGCAGGCCTACTCTCAGGATAGAAGGACCATTTCACCCAGTATAACAAAATGTGTTTCTGAACAACATATCAGACCCTAGCTTTAAAACATCGCCAGGGGAAACTGCTGAGTGCTGCTGTTATCATTGTGGTGTGTGTGTGTGCATGAATGCCTGCACGCGTGCGTCTGTATACAGTTGATACTAGTTGTTTCTAACAGCTAGAGAACACGACTGCCTCCAGCACATTTCAGCTCTTGGCTCTCCTAGCGAAAGCTCAGCCCAAATTTCATCATTGTCCTCAACAACTCTCACTAATAATTCCCTCTTCAAGTATGGCCTTGACATATGGCTGTGCAATTAATCGAATTTTGATCCTAATTTTGATTTTTGGTTCAAACGATCTCCAAACTACTATAATCAAGTTGAAACGATATATTTGACATTTTTTGTCGTACAGTAGGCCTAGAGATTTTCTGAAAGAGACGCGCATGCACAATTCACTCCAAAGCATTCAACACGGCCCTGCTGAGTGGCACTCACCCAACAGATACGTGTCCGCTGCGTTCCGGCTCTGCCATGGCAGCTGATAGGTTTCAATTTAGTCTATGGGGATTTCAAGACAATTATAAAAGACAGAGAATTAAGCTCAATTGGATCTCGTCATTACACTGTGTAATCATGTAATCCCACTCTTGTTTTCCTGTAGTGCGTGTGATCGTATTTTATTTGTGTTTTTTGTGTTTGGTCTAACCATTCTGCTTTTGTGCTGCCGTCTTGGCCAGGTCACTCTTGGAAAAGAGGTTTTAAATCTCAATGAGTTTTTACCTGGTTAAATCAAGGATACTGATTGAACTTCCATCAGGCCCGCTGCGCTGCGTATCTGCTCCGTCCTAGCTCCGGACCCGAGCTCAAAACGCAACTGGTGGGGGTTGCCAGATGGCGGAGCAAAATCGAACCGGAGCTGTAACGCAGTGGCACAAGAAAATAACCGTTGCCATTGGAAATTTTTTAGCAAAAGATGTTATATGATTTTCATATTTATTTTATTCATTAAATGTTTTATAGAAATTGCAGAACAATTGGATACATATTTGTACATTATTTTCGATTTGAACATTTTGTGTATTTTTAAGGGGAAATTTCAAGTGGTTTTTTTGGAGAGAACTCCTGAATAAATGCATCATGTTTCCAAACTCAAAAATAATCGTTTAAATAATCGTGATTTCAATACTGACCAAAATAACTGGGATTATGATTTTTTCCATAATCTCGCAGCCCTACCTTGACAAAACCAATAGAACAACACATAGGTGCTCAGTCACTTTTAAGCTGTCTTTTAAAAATCAACTCAGCCCCTGTAGACTTGGAAAGGTATCTATTTGGCCAAAACACTGTTTGTCTAAATGTCTGACTGGTGTGTCATCTACTAAAAGAAAACATTTCAATCACAGCCCCCAGCCTACAGACGTTTTTTTGGGGGGAAAATGCAATACAAAAATGTAGGGCTGAGCAATATACAGGTTTTAACAAGCCACAATGGCGGGTTAGCAATTTTAGACAGGAGATTCTAAGATAGAGAGCAATCAACTGATTTATATAACAGGTGGCAGATGCCAGCAAGCCTTCTCAAAATGAGTCAATGGACGATCGGTAAACATTTTTTTTTTTTTTTTTTTAATGAGAATTGGAACAGTTACGTGACTGCCTATTTTGCGATGAGAGCAGCCATAATAAATTTATATTTTATAATAAAGTTTTGAAGCAAACTTCATGAATGTTTTTTGTGACAAAGTAGTGTGTTCCACTCATTCAATCACAGAAATGTGGAAATCATTGGAACTGAAAACTGTCATGATATACATTTTCTTTACAAACGTATGTCAACTCTCGTTCACGACTGTATGTCTCAGCCCTGATCACATTTTAAAAGTCAGCGGCATTATGATGTGGTCAATTCAGCGTCCTTTTAACCCATTTATTGGGGACCGATCAAAGAGAAATCTTTGTTTTAGATTCATACTGATTTGGTAGGACAGATTCAGTGAGGGTTATTATCTATTGATTTTAAAACACCAGTGAAGAAACTGCCACTCAGCTGAAACAGATGGACAGGCAGCCCACAGCTGAAAAATGGGCCCTGGTCAGCCTCAGGAAGTGCTGGAAGATGCAGTCATCCCAAGCTCCAGACACTGAAATGAACCCAGCTGAACCCGCGTTTGAGGTTATATATTTTATTCAGGTCTGTCACGTTAACAACCCTGTGTTTAAACTAGCACGAGTAACACAATGCAAATATTTTCCTAGTGATTGGCCTGAATGCAGCATAGTAGCTTTTTTGTGGGCACAAATGATTTGAAATTGGAGGCCATCAAGGACCATGAAGCATTGAGCATTTTTTTTTACCCAAACAAATGTTACACAAAGGTACCAAAGGTAGCTGGCTGGTGGATGAATAAATTAGATTACAACACTGTAAGACTATACATCGTCTTAGATTTTGGACATGTGTTGTCTTTTCCTGGTTTTAAAGGCTGCATTACAGTGAAGTTGTGCCATTTTCTGAACTCACAGACTGTTTTCCTTGTTCTAATTCTTGTCTTTACCCAATTAGTAATAATATTCACATTACTGATGATGAATTATCATTATCGTCATTATCATTTGACATAACATGTATGTTGTGTATCACAATATAGACTAAATAGAAATATTGTATATAAATGAATATTATCTTAATGCCATATCACCCAGCCATACAAAAAAACCCGCTATTAACACGATCTTAACTCACATCTCAAAATGATTATATTTATTTATTGATCTATTTATCTGTTAATTTTACATATCATTTAGACCTGGAGTTAACAAACCAAAAACTAGTATTAATAGTTTGGGACAACAATGTGGGTGTTTATTGTAATATTTTGCACAGAAAATAAAAAGTATGATCTTCTGATCTTTCACGACTCCAGGAGCTCCACTATTTTCAGACTCTCAATAGTATGGCTGAGACTACTCTTACAGGGTACATTCCAACAAAGGCTGGCAGGTGATCCAAAAATCAGCTGTAAGACTTCACCCACTCTAAACCATGTCTGCCCAGAGAACAAGCTTGTGTGATAATGCATTACTAGCCCTCCTCCTCTTTCCATCAGTGAGTCATTCTTAAAGGGTGCACCAGATCTCAACTTATCCTCTCATCACTCCTGCTCATGCAGCCCAAGCCACAAACAGCTAGAAGGTGAATCCACAAATTGGAAGAGAGGGTAAATATTTGAGAGGGTATATGTGTGTCAATAAAGGAAACCAATCACACATTCTATCGTATCTAGAGCAGAATACTTGCTATGTGAGTACATACTCATCTATACCAGATAAAATGAACAAATGAGAAGTGATTTAACACAACTACTTAACTCATGGGCTGCATACCAGTCTGTTAGAAAATAAAAGGACTGTGATAGCTGAGTCATGCTGCTGCTTGTGTGCATGTTTTTAGTTGACAGATTCAGACGTGGGTATTTTAAACCATATTTTGTCACCACACTTAAACACACACATGCACTGACACAGAAAATGTGCAGTCGAGGCTGTCAGCTCCCAACAGTGCGCCTGATGGCAGGGCATATAAGGCCAAAAAATGACAGCGGTACCTTTCTTCCATTCATTCTCAATCTTGTTGCTACTGCTACAAACACCTCGTTTAACTGGTTTACAAGAACAAACATTGCCATTTACACTTGTGGAGAAGCGATGAGTACTGACATCTTCATTCAAGCTACTGATAGACTGAAAAAAACAAATGTGAGCTGAGACACTGTACAAGGCCCTGAGTAGGAATGACATGAAAAAATCAAAGCCCATGGTGCGTGGAGTGTCTGTCCGTATGCATTGGTCAATACATGCATAGAAATACCACATGGCATGTGGTAAGAAAGATGAGAGTGCTGTTTTTCAAATGTTCTATTAACCACTACAGCCAAAAAGAATGTTGCACCACAAAGAGTTGAATCATACTAGCACCCACTCACCTTTGGACAGGTATTCAATGAACAATACCTGAATTTTGACTTTAGTGATATTTTTAGGTTGATAATGATCCATCTGCTGCCATCATATTTTTCACATGAATACATAAGCAAAACAGACGTTGTTTATAACAGTTGTCTTACATGTCATCAGCATTTTATAAAAATTGCTATTAATGCCAAATTCTTTTCAACACAACTACACCAACACTGTATCTTCTACAGCCCAACAGATATATGCATTGGCATATCCTTTTTCAGAAAAGCTTTAAACGTTTGACTACTCAGTGTTTCTTTACCTGTCCACTTTAATGCACCATACCGTCTTTCTTCGCCTTTCTGTTTCTCTCTCCTTATATGTTCTGCTCTATTGACTTACTTTGTCAGCAGTATGTTTTGTAGACAACAAAAAGACTTCTGGATTTTTTTAACCCCAATATCACACCATTTGTGACTGAAGGGTTAGATGGAGCGGTACCATAGAACAATTCTCGCAATTTTACATCTCGCACTTACAGGCCAGCCAGTGATTGTAAGTAGTGCTGACACAGCGCTGTAGAAAGAGGAATAACTATGGCAACAGCGCAAGAAGAAGTGCTCTTTTGTCGTCAGCATAATAAGAAGTAGTCAGTTCAGTTTACAATTTGGGATTGTCTGTTTATATTTTCTGTCATTCGGAGTGGAGGGACATACAACGAATATTCTAAATTCGAATATATTTTCGAATATTAAAAAAAAACAGAGATTCGATTGTGAAAATTGATATTCGACTGTGGAAAAAAACACATCAGCGTTATTGACATAATGCGCAAATACAGATATTCGAATGGTTCGAACCTGTGTGGTTTTTTTAGAGCGAATATTCAAATGTCATTTTGGAGCAATTTTGACAGCCCTAGAGGGACAACATAATTGTTTGTTTCGAGCCCTGCTGCAACTGGAGCTAACAGCTGAGTGGGCCAATAGCTTACAGCTGACACAGCTAATAGCTTGCAGTGGAGCTAAACGCAGCAGAACTGTTCAGAGGAACATCAAGTGTTAAACTGTTCTGTGACAACACGACAGGTTTACACTAAATAAATAAGATTGATGATCAATATCGGACCTCTCCTAATCATACCAACATGGTACCAAATGACAACGCAACAACCAGACGCACTTACTGGCTGGTATGAAACAACAGTGTATATATGTCTCCATTAAACAGAAGAGGTCAGGAGGGATAGACCTGTAAACAGAAGGGATGTTACACCAGCGAACATGTGTGTGTTTGTTTATCTGCAGAGCATATGTGATTGTCAGCATACAGGAGGGGAAGAGCCAAGACAGATCGTCCATTAATTGATCTGGATGGCGTAGTTCTCTATGTTGGATAATGGGTCACCAAAAAAACTTGGGCAACCACTATTATACCTGGATTGTATGTGTGGAAATCACAGTTTTTACAACAACAAAAAAATCCTGTCTCCATTACGTATGTATTTTTGTCTCAAATGTAAAATGACCACATTCGAGGGGTCATTACAATAAGCAAAAGTTTTATTTAAACCACAAAAAATGTAATCAAAGATTAGGAGAAACTGAAAAAGATGATGACAATAAAATTGATCCTTGATGGTTTTTGATGTGTTGTGTCTCATCACCATCACCAAGCTTCTTACTACACTATAGCCAAGACAATTTAATTTGTATAGTGCCAAATCACAACACTATAACAATCACGATGAGTTACATTCTGTGAACAGTAGCACTGAGCACATGCTGCATGCTCCAGCTGTTTAGGAAGTTGAAGAAAATTAATATTGATAACCCGTTACTGCTGTACCAAACAAAACCCAAACCCCTAGAAGGATATGGTTTGATGAAACACTTCCAAGATGAGAGGAGGAGGAGAATCAAACGCTCTTAAGCAGAGTTGTCGTCTTTTGATGACAAATTGTATTCGTGCTTTCGGCTAAGTCAGCATCAGTTATCCTGGTTATCATTAAAGGACACAATAAACTTCAGAGCCCCCCATTGGTAGACTGTTTGGCAGTACGTCACAGGTAAAATGGCATTTTTATGTGTATTGATGTATTGATGGGATTGATGTCCCAACCTCGGAAGTCTCATTTAGCCACATTCTAGCAACCGACTTCGAGACACATAAGACTTTTTAATTCAAACATGGGGTATTAACTGGTGTATTTTAGCTAAATGTGGCTGCTGCCGGTTAAGTGCTTCAGTGCTTCTCCTAATATTCACTGCTTCCTAGCCTCATCACTATGCTACAATACTTTGCCCGTATCTCTTTCACATCCATCTTTTTATCTTGTTGCATGTCTTTTCCAAGCACACTCTTTTCTCCATCTTCCCTGGGTAGTGCCTAATCCACAAACAGGCAGCTAGACATCTTCCCAAAATGCAGTCAGCAGCCTGAAGTGACTCACGTGCATCATTAAATCCCTGTATCTGCCATGTATTTGCATGTGCATTAACTGGCCAACCAACAGAGACATACCTCAGTACCACAAACTATCTCTCTGCAGTTACTATAAATTATTTTAAGCCAGTCGTAAACTACACTACAGCATTTGTAATTAAACATTTTAACAAGTGTATTAAGTTAATCCACACATTAAGTCTAACATCAAGTCTGCAATCCAACACCAACATGACTAGAATGTAGAGATGGGTACCGAAAACCCAGTATTAAATGGCCCCAGAGCTAAATTATGTAAATTCTGATGTTAAAGGTTCTATTATCTGTTCTAAAATGTATTATAACGTTGTTGCAGCCACTTCTCTGCTGAGCTCCTCCACATATATTATCATTATATTTTATTTTCATTTTAGGTCAGTTTCCACTTAGATATTACAGGGTTTTCAGTGATTTTGCGGTGTACTGTTGCTGCTCTAAAAACAATTTAGTTATATTTGTAACATTTAGTTCTCTCTTTTCTGAGTTTCCTTTTTTTTAACCACTTACTTTGTAAAGAAAAATAAGCATGAATGAGCATCAATAAGATTAGTGGTAAAGATCTGAGGCTGGTTAAAATACTTTGATTTAGAGACTGAGAGGGTTAGGCCTTCTGGTAAGCCATTCCCTTCCTGCTGAAAGTCCAAATCCTTGTGGTAATTCATAACCCCGTCCGAGGTCCCAAAATTTCCTCAAAGTCCAGACTTCATGCCAGCAGAGTGAACAAAAGAACTCCAGTGTCCAAATTATAATCCACAGTTGGTTGGTAAAAATGGTTAATCTGTTGCGCTCTTAATTCCTTGTTGATTTCTGTTGCAATTTTCTTGTAGTCCTTTCTGCAATGTTTAGGCTGCTCACATTATCCATCTCATGTGTT
>OZ023164.1:3354914-3442414 GCA_963678695.2 Diplodus puntazzo
AAAACACACTACATGCTGGGACCGGTGTGTGGAGAAAGTGGCCCCTCTCCTAGCTGCATTTCAGCGGCAGGCAGCAGCAATCAGGTCCTCTGAGGAATCAGAAATTATTATAAAATGTAATGTTGCATACAACATTACCAAAGAGGAGCTGCCTAATAGTGAAACACCTTATTTTTCTTATGTCAATGTCCTTCAAATAAAGACAGGGATTTCTCAATATCTTAGTCTTGTTTGGAAATCATTCACGTTATATTAAAGTTGTGGAGCCAGAAAGGTCTCCTTATGGCGTTAAAATTCGAGTGCACCTAAATTTTGTGCCAGTGCACCTAAAAAAAAAAGTTAGGTGCACCAGTGCAACCAATGCAAAAAGTTAGTCTGGAGCCCTGCATGGCATGGCATTTTCTTGGAGTGAGATACATCCTATGTATAAATTTAAAATGAATTAGTTGGTGATTGGGTTTTTGGAAATATCCTGTAGATTTTCCCATACTGTGTCCCAACAAATCTCTTCCTCATCTGTAAAGGGAATATCCGTACTCCAAACAGTTTCTACTGCTAGTGGGACACGAGGTTGAGAGATAAATTTATAAACTATAAACCATCCCACGTGTTTGCTTTTGTACAGCAAACAATCTATGCAATGGATGTGTTAGAAGAGGTACTCCCCATGGGACACCATATGCCTTCATGGCAGATCTCAATTGCAAGTAAAAGAAAAACGATGTGCCTGGTAAATCATATTCAGCTCTTAGATCATTAAAAGCCCTTAGACCATCGTCGTCATACAAGCCTCTAAGAATATTAACTCCTCTACCCATCCATTGTGGAAAAGAAAATGGTGTATTGCCAATAAGAAGAGAAAAATTATTAAACACAGGGGAATGGTTATGCCACTTAAGATCCACTCCAACATGTTTCATTACAGAGCGGCAAGTCATCAGCAAAAAAGAAATCAGGGGCCCAGACATTTATTAACTTTTTTAGATGGTATGTTGGAGTACACCAGGTCTTGTAGTGTATGAGGTTGTGAAAGGTTTTCTTCAATTTGTCTCCAAGACACAGAGGCATTGGGATCAAACCATACAGATAAAGGGCGAGGAACAAAGGACCAGAAATACACCTTGAAGTTAGGTAGAGCTAATCCCCCCTGCGTCCTATCTCGCTTAAGAGTTCTTAACTTCAAGCATGGTCTTTTCCCCTTCCATACAAATTTAGATATGAGTGAATGTAATTTTTCCAAATACCCCTTTGGAGGTGCAAGGGGAACCATGGAGGAATAGAAGTTTATGCGAGGGAGTACATCCATTTTTACAATAGATATGTGAGCTTGCAAGGAATTTGGAAGCTTAGACCAACGTTCAAGGTCCTTCTCGACTTGATTATGTATGTCTTGAAAAATTTTTGTTGCTACAGAGGGAGTAGAGGGGAATATGTCAACCCCAAGATACCTAAACTGCCTTACTACTGGGATATTAGAGGGCAGGGGTGTAGACGACATGGCTGAATTTAAGTGCATTAGTGAAGATTTAGTCCAATTGATCTTATAACCAGATAGGGAGCTGAATAAATCAAAAGTAGATAGTAAGTGTGGTATTGAGGACCCTGCGTCACCAACAGAGTAAAATATCATCGGCATACAATGATATTCTATGTTCTGTATTACAGAAACTAATAGGAAGTACAGAGGAATGCTGTCTAATTTTCTGGGCCAGTGGTTCTAGAGAGAGAGCAAAAAGTAATGGGGACAGGGGACAACCCTGTCGAGTGCCCCTTAATATAGGAAACTGGGTAGAGCAAATATTGCCTGTATAAACCATTGCAGAAGGGTTGGCATACAAGACCTTGATCATGTTTAGAAATTCAGAACCTAACCCAAATGTGTCCAAAGCAGCCCACAGAGAGTCCCATTCCAGTCTGTCGAAGGCTTTTTCAGCATCTAGCAACAGGACAGAACAAGGAGAATCAATTGTACCTGACGCATGTATGATGTGTAGAAGGCGGCGCACATTGTCAGATGCTAATCGTGTTTAATGAATCCAGTTTGGTCGTTATGTATTAGTTTCGTAATGTAAGCTTCTAGGCGTGTAGCAAGCACCTTAGCAAAGAGTTTGACATCCCCATTAAGAAGGGATAGGGGCCTATAGTTACTGAATTGGGAAGGATCTTTGTTAGGTTTAGGCAGTACTGTGATTATAGCAGTATTAGCCCCCAAGCTGAATGCACCTTCATTAATGGCAGTATTAATCATATCCAGCAATGGTGGGCCAAGTATGTCCCAAAAAGTGAGATATAGTTCTGGGGGAATACCATCCCAGCCTGGGAATTTGCCCTTCTTCATATGTACAAGAGCTTCTTTTAGCTCCTCTAAGGAGATGGGAGAACTTAGTTCTTCTGCTTCCTCTCTGGAGAGAGAAGGCAAATCCAGACCATGAAAAATATTCTGACAGGTGCTTGGGTCTAGTGTTACTTCAGAATGTTTAGAATAGAATGTTTTAAATGCTGAATTAATTTCACCAGGTTCAGTGAAAGTGCGATGGGGTGATTTAATAGCCAGAATGTTAGAGTGTTTTTCATTTTGTTTTAGTCTCAAAGCTAAAAGGTGGCCTGGTCTAGGACCATTGAAATAATAATAAGTTCTCCTGGTTCTATGCATCAAGAATTCTGCCCTCTGCCTCAATAGGGAATTTAACTCAGTCCTTGTTGCAGATATTTTACCTGACAAGACATCAGTTTGTGTGCTTTGTTGTTTGGCCTCAAGTTGCGAGAGGGTATCCTCCAGTTCAGTTATTTTAATTAGTCTGTTTTTTTTAAGATGAGATGAGAATGAAATTGATGAATCTCTTATTGAGCCCTTAATGGCATCCCATAAGATTCTAGGGTCACCTACTGATCCAGCATTAATTTTAATAAAAGTTGTTAGTGCATTGCTTAAGAAGGCACAGAAATCTTTGTTTTTGAGGAGGGTGGTGTTGAAGCGCCAGCGTGGTGCTCTGAGAGGAGAGCCCAGAAGTGTAAGGTAAGCTGAGACTATACTGTGGTCTGATAATGCACAGGGTTTAATTGTACTATTATGTATTTCGGAGAAAGAAGTAGGTGAAGCTAGTAAATAATCTATTCCTGAATAGGTCTTATGCCTGGCTGAGTAAAAGTGTACTGTTTGAAGGTGGGATTAACTGTACGGTATATGTCTGCTAGATTAAGAGATGACAAAAAGTCCTGCAATTCCCTAGAGGCACGTAATTGTGTGGAGGTAGAGTATTGACCAGATTTATCTAATGCTACATTAATGCAGGCGTTCATATCTGCACCTATGATTAGTGCGAAATCATGGAGGTGTGACAACACTGTAGTAACATTGGAGAAAAAATCTGGTTCATATTGAGATGGAGCATAAATGGAGATAAATGCAAATTTGCCTCCTGAAAGTTTTCTCCAGTTTTGATGTATGCAACCCTGCCATCTTCACTGCCAAAAGTATCTAATATATTTAATGAGAGATTGCGTTTAAGTACTATTAATGAACCCCTAGTTTTGGAGTTTAGGGATGCAGAGGCTGCGACGTAGTAGTGCTTGTTTGCAAAACGATGGACATCTGCAGTTCTTAAATGGGATTCTTGTATAAAAGCAATATCCACAAGTTGCCTATGTAGGAAAGCTAAGCAAGCAGTTTGTTTAATCTGGCTGTTAAGCCCATTAACATTCCAGCTTATAATATGTAAATTAGCCATGTTTAACTATATCAGAAAATAAGACATAGCATATGGGACTGGAAATAAAAAGGCATAATAATAATAATATACAATATATCAAGCAGTGCAACAGTGCAGGTGTAAATAGTCCAGTAAGTAGAAAAGGAGAGATAGACACCCAAACCCACCCTAATAACCCTGTCGCCATAACCCCAGCCCTCTCCGAAGAACAGGAGAAAGCATAAACACACACACACACACAACCTTGTTAAAACTATAACAAACCCCCTATTAGAAACCACTCTTAAGGAGTGTAGTGTACCCCTAAACGTTGGACCCGTAATCCTTGAGTAGAGCAACATCCCCACCTGCCTGCAGTCCAATCATCATTATCAGATACCGCAGAATATAAAAGAAAAAATGAATATTTTGGTTAACAAGCATTGTAAAGGCATAGGCCTAACGAAAAATTGTTATGAAAATGAAAGAAACACAAGAAAATAAGAACATGTTTTCTCCATGTCAACTCACTAGATGAACACAATATTCCGGCTTATGGCATTAGTCAATACAACCTCAATTTACCATATAGCAGAGTTAGGTAGTAGCATAAATGAACATGTATTGAATGAAAAAATACCTTGCTTTTAGTGAAGAGCGAAAGATAACTAATGTTCTCATTCAGCATTGAGAGACTCCATGAAATCTTTAGCCTCTTCTGGAACATTGAAGAAGTGGCTGGTCCCTCCACGCGTTGCTTTCAGCCTCGCAGGATAGAGGAGAAAGGTGCGGAAGCCAAGTTTCTGAAGAGCATCCATTGAGCCGGAAAAGGCCAGCCTGCGTCTGAAAGTCTGTGTGCTGTAATCTGGAGCAAAGTGAATAGCCGTCCCGTCCACCTCCACTGTAGCCTTCCTTGCAGCGCGTAGGATTCTGTCTCTATCGGTGAAGCGTAGCAACTTGACAGGAAGGGTGAGAGATGTAGGTTTACCGTTAGCATCCAACTTTTCTGCGCCAACCCGATGTGCACGCATTATCTCAACTGAGCCCAGCTCTGGAAACCACTTTGGGATGGCGCTGGATAGATAAGCAAGTGGATTTGACGTCTCTGTGCTCTCAGGGATCCCGTGTACGCGCACATTGTCTCTGCGTTATCTGTCTTCCATGTCGGTTAGCTTATCTTCCAGGCTGGTGCACCGTGCTGTTAACTTGCTCACCTTGGCCGAGAGGCGGCTATCCACTGCAGACAGATGGGTTTCAATCGTCTCCACACACTCCATACACCTTGTGGTATCAGCTCGCCTGGTCACCATCTCACTCCTAAATTCTGCCATTTGCTCAGCCACCATAGCTTGCGTTTTCGCTGAGAGTTGAGCCACCACATCCTCCACAAATTTAGGGATCACCTCCCGAGTTTGTCTGCTTAGAAGCAGTCTTCTTCGACAAAGTCGTCATAATTGTGTGTTGAATACGTTTAGATAAACTAAACAATCGACCAAAGGGTAAAATATGCGGTTGAAATGTTATAATATTGGGGGGACCTGCAGAGCTGCAGTGAGAAACTACTGCATCCCTCGCGATGATCACGTGACTCTCACTATGGCTGTAATCTGACTAAGCTGTGCATGTAAATGTACTGCCTGAATTTTGGGTTTTCTTTATCTGTAAGCCATAATCATCACAATTGCAAGAAATAAAGGCGAGGAGACGGACGGATGAAGAAGACCGCGGCAGCCCACAAACACCCGCTATAAAGCAGCTAACATTGAAAATAAGTATAGCGGCGCAGCACCGCTGTCCCACCGTCTGGGGAGAACCCTGACCGTGGATTACTAAACTACCGCTGAACGCGGTGCCAGTTTCCACTGTGTAGCGGCAGCCTGCAGGTTCTCCACAGATGGTGGAACAACGGCGCTGCGCCGCTATACTGCTAGCTCAGCACCGCTATACTCATTTTCAATGTTAGCTGCTTTATAGCGGGTGTTTGTGGGTTGCCGCGGTCTTCTCCGTCCGTCCGTCCCCCGGTTGACAGTACTGTTGTGTAGGAACCGTGACGTGTTGGCACCGCGAGTTCGATGCAACACTAAACGTTTAAATCACAGCCTCACGTTGTCTACGCCTCCCTGTAATTCACTCACTCATTAGGCTACTCTGCTCAGGCCGTGACTAGCAGAGACAACCATGTTGCTGCTAATCAGTGTGCTTGCAGCAGCAGAGCATTATAATTCATTACTTGTGCTGTTGTTGTTGTTGTTGTGAATGTACGGCAGGCTGTAGCCAACGCTATATAGCGCAATTCATTACTTATGGGAAACGTTTCAAGAGCGACAGGCTTGCCTCCAAGCAGCACAGCACAGGGGAATGCGGAAGACGTAGCTGACGCTGGAGCCAGGTCAAACCAACCAATAGAAACTCTTTTCTCATCCACCAGCGTAGGCCCCGCCCATCAAGTGCAGTTGAATTTGCGAGCAAAACTTCAGAATTTGCAAGCAAAGAGGACTGATTTGCAAGCAAAGGTTTTTAACTTGAAAGCAAAGAGGACTGATTTATCAGCAGAATGGTCGTATGTTTTTACTTACAAACATTAGTTTTGATTGAAGTTGAAGAAATATGTTCTCTCAAATTTTTTTTTTTAAATTGCAACTTGTCCTGTTTCGATCTCAAAAATAAAAATTTTGATTGCCACTTACTCTTTTTTGCTCTCAAATCTCTTTTTTGGTTTCAAATCTATTCTATTTGATTGAATAATAAAAGAACAAAATTCTCTCCATATGGGAGGTGATTAGGGTCAAAAAGGGTAATGTGATTAAATTGCATTAATCTAAATTTTTCTTTTAAGGTTAAGGTTTTCAAATAGATTTTATAATTATAACACATTTATATTGACAGCCCTTGAATATTTAATTACTGCACTAGTCATAAAGTGCAGTAAAAATATATATTTTTATTCTTAATAATGTTAAATAGGCCTAGAGGCCTACAGAGGGTTATAGAGTTATAAATTGGCCTACATTTTCCATTTCAGACAAGAAATTTGGTAAGTTTGGCGAAAAGCTTAATATAAAGCTGATATGCACACTTCAATATTTGTTTATTTATCGCAACTTATATCGTCATCGCAATATTTAACAGTGTTAACCCACATTGCAGATTTTCCTCATATCGTGCAGCCCTACTGTTGACTAAATGTGACTTGACTAGACTAGAAAATGCATTTCTTAATTGGTTTGTTGTTCAAAGAATTGAGTACCAGTCGAAGAAGACAGTGGAGAGCACTAAGTCTGTCTGTCACACCAGGATGAATGTGGTTACATGTGACTCAAATGGACTCTGAATGTGGTCTGAGTGATAAGAACTCACATTCATCCTCAATGAGCCTCGGGAGTGTTTACACCTGCACTTAGAACTGTCCGGTTGTGAGTGCATTAGTCAGGATGGAAGTGTGAACAAGGTCAAAAATAATTCATTGGGTTGAGCTGAAGGAACAGCCTGGGTCTGCTCCCTGCCAAGTCGACATCTCAACAACTGAACAGTGACAACACAGTGCAGAACACCCAACTACTTGGCAGACTCTATTGAAATTGAGCCCCGGTGTAATATTCTATTTCAAGGCAACTACCGCCATTAAGTTCATTGCTGGTCACAGTGCCTTTTAAACACACTCAGGACTGACAGTGTAAACAAAGGAGTGTTTAACCTACTTACCCAGCTTGTGGTGGTGCCATGGCATGGGGGGTTATAAGTGGCATACGTCTGGCCAGTTCATCTCAGCACAGCATTAGCAAGCCTAGCTTATCACAATTAACAAACCAAGCCCCCGTGGGCCAACTCTGTCAGCCACATGGCCCTATTAGTGGAGCTGCCTGTGCAAATATAGGTCAGTATTTTACACATTTTATCAAGGGCAAATGTGTGCAAGCATCTACACATAAATACACAAAACCTCAGCAGAGCCTTTATTATGCATAACAGTGTTTCCCCTAGGTTTTTTTTGTTGGCGGGGTGGTATCCGCGCGCGCGGCGGGGGGGGGGGGGGGGGGGGCTCGTCCGGCTGAAAATGCAAGGATCATACAAGCTGGCTTACATAACATAATATTAAAAACAGCTGTTTAAAGTTTTGTTCTGATTAATTCGGTGCTACCCAAGCCAGCCGTAGTAAGTAACGCACTTCTGGTCATTTTCACAAAAATAAAACACCCGTTGTCCTTTAATTATAAAGAAAACCACAAGGATAGAATTTGCGCTTTTATTTTATAAACAGGAAGCGAACGTCCCCTTACCATGGCTAACTTGAAACCGCCGTAACTCTGTTTTAAATTCTGCTATAGCGCCAGTAACATCAGGTTTTAAAGCTTTTTCGTGTGATAAAGTAGCCGTTTAGTTCCCCGTTGTGCCGCCAGTTTATCCAAATAACGCTTGTTTGCACATTTGCTCCGACTTGGTGGGAGAAGTCCAGACCAGCCGCATCTGTAGCGGAGCGGCGGAGCAGCCCAGCCCGGGTCTGCTGAGGTGATCTGTGGCCAAAACTTCACGTCATACCGGTAGAAGAACACGAGCCGATTAATTTACCTGCAGCTTTTTGGAGAGTAAACACGGGCTGGATAGCTTCATTTCGGAAGATAAATGTAGGTCTCATAGATGAAAATAAACATCTGTATCAGCTACATTAGCTTATTTGAATGAAAAGTGTAAAATCTAAATAGCATCCAACAGTGTGCTGGGGGGGGGGCGTCTAGATTTTCACGTTTTTTAAGGGGGGCGGGGGCCCGCGTTGGCGAGGAGGGCCGCCCCGCTAACAGAATGGTAGGGGAAACACTGCATAATTAAGTAAGCTGCTGGGTTCCACCTTGGCAACAAAGGACAAGGGGGAAACACACACATGTGTAGGAACCTTCCTCATTCTCTACATGAGGTATACAAATATAGGGTAATAGGTAATTCTGATACAGTCGATGGCGGTGTGGATTTTAGTAGGGATGTCCTGATCAGTTTTTTTTTTTTTACTCCGATCCGAGTCCTTTAATATTTAATATCTGCCGATACAGAGTCCCGATCCGATACTCAGCCTAAACTAATATTTTCCCGAATACAGCTGCATTAAGAAGTACCTGCATTCCTTAATAGTTTTTTTTTAATTTTGTTGAAAGAAAGTATATGGCTCTTCCTTATTCTGCATGCTATTCCAACATTGGCCTACCACCTTCCTTTTGTTAGCAGGTGAGTCTGTGATGCTGCACTGTGACAGCAGACCCTCTTGTACAGCCAGCTGAAGTGTGTGAGACACAGCCCACGCTTGGTAGCTCCATATCATCCACTGCTTTTTTTCATATCCCTTATGGTGTCATGTAAAATGTAGTGGACGCGTTGCATGTCTATTTCACAGCGTTCAGCATCTCCTTGGTTGCCTGTTTTACATGCTCTGCTGTATGAAACCCACAAAACTGGTGCGCATACCGGCACATTGTAACTCGAAAGTGGAAGAAATGTAATGTAATGCAGAGATGGTAGGGCATACCGGGGATTCAAAAACTCCAGGTGACAAAGAAAACCCTGATCCTCTACCACAGAGATGAGCTGGTTATCTAGAGCGATTAACTTTTGAAAGTATCTGCGAGTGTTTGTTGCTTCAGTGTCTTTGCCTGTATTGCTTGAGTGAACTCATTGTATTCTTTGAGTGTTTGTTTTTTATTTGCCGTATCAAATGTGTAGTATTAAATGCAGCTCTTTTGTCACACCGCCGCCCCCCCCTTGCGAAACAGTCGATTTGCAGATGTTATATGTTGCCGATGGACTACTTTCACTTTCTAATTTAAGTTATTTCCACACTGCAGACATTTTTTCCACAGGTTTGCCAGAGTAACGTTATGCACGCGTCTGCATTCTGCCAAAATTTGTGCTCTGATATAAAAAAGAAAAGAAAATCGGGCTTGGGTCCACGTTCAAAATTCAACATATAGTGTCACTGCAGCAAAATGATGTCAGACGGTCTGACTCTGTACCACCACATAACGGTGATAAAAAAAAATGAGAATAAATATATCCGATCCCTGATCGGGATGTAACGTCCGATTCCGATCGAGTCTGAAACCACGTTATCGGATTGGGACATACCTAGTTTTTAGTCTGCCGGTAAAACCAACGAAGAAGAGCAGGAGGACTACTGAACGCAGTTGGCTTGACCGGAACTTCCTCTGCAAAGAAGACGGCTGTTCTCATCGTCGGGATCAAGCCCCTACTAAGAGCGCTAGGCCTTGAAGACATTTTTTGTTGTGGCCAAGCCATGTTATTACATCGCCATGTGATGCACTGCTAACAAGCTAACGCTGTAAAAGACGCGTCTGTAAAACGGTAATAAAAGTCTAACACCCCCGCAGAATGACTGCCCGATCACATTTTGTCCCCATCCAAGTTAGCTCGCCGCTAAGCTGGAAGTTAGCCGACTCACTTGGAGGAAGTCTCGATTGCCCTTGACATGCTCTGTAGTACCCCAGCTGGACTGCCACCACAATTACCCTCAATTTCCACTGGATACGTCTCCGCTGCGTTGTGTCTCCGCCACGCCAGCGGAGCAGATACGTTTCACTTTAGTCTATGAGTCAATCCCCACCAGGTCCGCTGCGCTGCGTACCTGCTCCGTCCCAGCTCCGGCAGTCCGGAGCCCTCCGGCACAGATACGCAGGACTTCTATTTCTGGCGGATGCCGGAGCACGACGCAGCAATTTAGCTGAATTTAGCATGAAGAAGACAGGAAGTAAAGCGGCAAAATAACAAACAGCATCCAGTTACCTTTCAAAATAAAACACTCCGTGTTGACACGAGCACCAAATCTCAAAAAAGAGACAAACACAAGCTCTTCTGCTGATCCTTCGGTCGGGAACACTTCCTGTTGTTGTTTTTAATACCACAGACCTATAACTCCGGTCGGGAGTGATTATGTGATTATCGCGGGAACTCCTCATCCTCCTGACGCCAGCTGTCTACCGTACTGCGCCGTGGCGTACTCGAACCGCAACCGGTGGGGATTGGCGGACGGCGGAGCCAAACCAGATCGGAGCTGCAATGCAGGGGACACGTATCCAGTGGAAATTAGGGGTTAAAGTCTGATTCCTTGGGAAACACCGTACTTACAATAATATTGTTTTGAAATAGTAGCTTTAAGCATAGGTGTGATTGGCAAAGGACAAAAAAGCAGGAAAATATACGGCTCCACTTTGTCTCTCTCTACATTTACTTTGTCCCATTGTTGGCTTCAGCAGAGAAATAAATAGTTTGCCCCACATGTCCAAAATTTTTAGAACACAGTGCTTCCCCTAGATTTATTGAAAAATAAATTAAATTTGAAAAATAACCCTTTAAATGGTGACTACTGGTGAGATTTTTTAAGAAAAAAAAATCATTTCAGATTTTCAGAATCAGAATCTAAGACATGAGACAAAATAGCGTAGAAGTTGACATTGCTGCTTGAAAATATGTTAACCTCTTGAGCATTAGAGAACTTTTTTTTACCATTATTTTCTTTATATTATAGATTTTTAATGGAAACAGAATCTGTTTCAGAAGTCACTGGGCCACATGACATGGAAGCTATTGAGAAAAAAAATCATAATTTCTGCATATTAATATTCATATAAAATAGAGGAAGCACTAAAATCTAATAAAAAGAGCTGTGTCTCATTCGTCCAGTTTACTAATACAATCTGCTGCTGGAGTCACTGGGTCACATGACATGGAAGATATTTAAAAACTGCAATTATGTTGTATTAATATATCTATGCTAAGTAATTTAATGACAGTCCCTAAATCAGTTTCCAGCGATTCAGCGCGAGGCTCTTGGAGGTGAGCAAACCGTCCTCCTGCTGCTGACACTGGTCAAACCTCAGTAAAGTCGCAGCTGGACCCGAGTGAATACCCGCCGAATATCCAACCTGAAACTAACTTCATCCCAGTTCGATGAGTCGCCTGTTGCAGCCTTTGAATAGGATTACGAGGACTTCAGTCACTCAACTTAAACGGTGACTTGTAAAAATTATACAAATAGCAGTGATGACAATAATAATCGATTTCAAGACAACATAGGGTGTAGTGCTTTCACTGTGTGCAAGTTAAATTCGCCATTCGCCCGTGATATTACACCCACAGAAATCGCCTCTTTTTGCAGCAGCAGCAGCAGAAGCAGCAGCAGCGCTGAAAATCCAGCAGCAGAATGCATATAGGGGAAACACTGACACATCAGTGACGACATGAAGACATGAATCAGAGGCACAAAAAACGTTGACAGCGGTGGCTGGTGAAATAAGCATTTTCTGTTATCACCAAGTGTTAACTGCAGTACAGTTTAGAGCTGCAAGGATTATGGAAAACAAAGGAAAACAACATCTTTGTTGCAGTCCATTCCTTAATGCATAGGGCTGTGTTACATCCCCTACTGTGAGAAACACAGGCACACACACTGAACTTTTTTCCAAGGATGAACTAGAAAAGAGCATGGCCTGAAGACACAGGGTGTCTCTTAATGTGTGAGTCATACAAATGGACTGCTTCGCTCTACTGTGACCCTGACCTCTCTTGCTCCCTCATCAATCCCATATCCGATCCAAATGCAATCTCTCTTTCTCTCTCATCCTCCATTCCAGATTTACTCTCTTTATTCTTGTCTTCTTGGTCATAACATCTCTATCTACTTTCCCCCACTCTCACCCATCTTCTTATTTTTGTGCCTCAGGACACAGTAGCAGTAGGCAAAATCAATCTGACAGCAAGGCAGATGTACACAACACACGCAAGTGCATGTGGAGGACAAACAGCTTTTGTCCAAGGTTAGTGCTCTAAAATATGACAAAAGGACAAAATTGTTCTCATGCATAGTCAAATTATGAATGTGCACACATACGGACACAATTACAGGGTGGGTCCTTTTAGCAACTAATAATGTAATAACGGCTCATAATGTAAGAACAGCTCATAATGTAATAATTTCAATGTAATGTTATAGTCGGCTCATAATATAATAAAATCACGACGCATAACTTAATGAGGTCTTTGCGCATAATGTAGTAATGTAATAACTTTTTACATTAAGAGCCTTATTGATACCACTCATAATGTAATAACAGCTCATTATGTAATAATAGCTCATATAGTGAGAAAAGTGGTTTTTATTGTTGGTCTTTAATACCAATTTAATAAAGGCTTTGAAACATTATTTTCCTACTACTTATGTTAAAGTCTGTGTAAAGCAAATTCAGCCATTTTTCTTCTAAACACATTAAAAAGGTCATAAATGTAACAAACATGTAAAAAGCCATTCAACCATTTAGAATTTAATTTTGGAGCTAGGCTCACAAACTGTGTTTCACTATTTCTGTGTTCAGGATTTAATGGGCGGGTCAAAAATCATGGCCGTGTTACGTAACGCGGCCATGATGATTTGCATAAACCCCGCCCTGCTGGAAGCCGTATAAATACATTCAGTGCATTACCTTCAGAGGTTTTTCAGCTCGCTGTCCAGTCTTGGATAGCATCTCTTAGAATAGTTTGCAGCTAGCTAACCAGTCAGCTAAACAGTCATGTCTCCTCCACATCGCTCCTGCATCTTTCCTGGATGCCACAGTGTGCAGGGTAATGGCGCTGTTAGCTTATTTAAGTTTCCTAAAGACGACAACGTAAGGAAACGGTGGATCGATTTTGTCAAAAGGAGCTACTGTGGAGAGTTAAAAATCACCACCAACACCCGTCTCTGCAGTGTCCACTTTACCCCCGATAGTTACAGCAACTGTCACCAGGTAAAGTCTGGATATCTGAAGAGTCCGTTGACACTGGTCAGTGTGGCCAAACCGTCCCTCTCCGTCCCCGGCTTGCATCCTCCCGTCCCGCCGACAGCACATGCTCTCATCTCCGAGCCAGCATTATGTTCCTGCCTGCGACCGTCACGCCGACAACAGGTGCTCCCATCCCCACCACCGGCCAGACTTTAGATTCTCTGCCCGAGTCCGACCCTGACGCGAACCGGACCGGGCCGGGCCGATATTTCCCGTCAATATCCTCGGGCCGGGTTGGCCAGCCCTTGATCAACCATGAGTGTGTGTGTGTGTGTTTTTGTAATAACTCAAAATAATGACTGTATTTCCAGCTACAAAAGGCGCATCTCTCTCCTCCCTCTGTGTTGTTTGTGCCGCTGCGTGGTTTTACACGTGAGTGAATGTCCTCGTGCAGAAAACTTCACTCCCCGAGACGCAAGAAGAAAGCAAAAATATATAATTTTACTAAGGAAAATTACAAAAAAAATAGTAACGCACAGTGATTTGAATAAGTAACTTTAATCTGATTAGTGGTTTGAAAATATTACCGCGTTAGATCACTCCTCACTGAAAAAAGTGGTCAGATTAGAGTGACACGTTACCGACATCACTGATTGTGTAGTGTAAGTGCAACATGGAGCTTGACAAAGTCCGTTATAACAGCCCACGTATTAAAAAAATATCGGGTTTAAATCAGGCTCGGGCTCATAATTACAGTTAATGCAGGGTTCTCCCAAGAAATTTGAAGTGTAGCGGTGCACCATCGGCCTGGGGGGGGGGGAGACGGTCGTCACTGGAGGGAATACGGTTGTTATCGCCGTCAGCCTGGGAACAGACGGACGCTCATCACCACCAGCGGGAGGCGGCGCTTTTTTTTACGAGAAGACCGAGGCAGCCCACAAACACCCACTATAAAGCAGCTAACATTGAAGATGAGTATAGTGGCGCTGAGCTAGCAGTATAGTGGCACAGCGCCGCTGTTCCACCGTCTGGAGAGAACCTTGGTTAATGTGTCGGCATTTTGCTGAACGTGCAAATCCTGAAAGTGACTTTACATCGTGCATCCTGTCATGCCCATGTAATGTTAGCAAATGTTCCATCTGATGTCCATCTGACAGCACAATGATAATCCACAGGCTATATTTTATGTGCACCAATATAGCTATGACAAGGAAATATATGTAGACTGGGGTGTTATGTTTGTGTGTAATGTAAAACATGGACTGTGAGGAATGAGGCTGAGCACTATCAGTGTTCGACTCAGAGTCAGTTTCTGGCTCTGATGGCTCTAACAGGTCGGGCTGGGTCCGTCCAATGACGCTGCAAGCTTACATTGTTACTGTAGGTTAGGTCCTCGTACAGTACACGGAGGCAGCTCCCCTCCTGCGTGGGCGTGGCTCCAGCGCCTCTAACTGACACGCCGCCAGCGTTTCACAGCAGAGAGAAGTGCTTGTTTTTCCAGGATTTTGAGACCTAATTTTATATATTTGGCATTTTTTTTAATCTTTCAAATTTGGCTCAGTGGTCAATGACACATGTTTCTGAGGTATGACAAACTCAGAACACAAATTTATTTTTGCTTTACACGTACTTTAAATACATGATACAAGCAGCATAACTTTCCAACTTCTAGACTGATCAATTGATACTAAAGTGTGTTAAGTATAGTCACAGTCATGCGGTGGCAATGTAGTTATTAGCTTATAAGCTAAGAATAGCTTTACTTCTGGCGTTTTGCATTTACACTTCAAAATTCATTAACGTTGTGTTAATTTGTGAATATTATCTTTCTGATCAAAATGTGTGACTTGTGAAACTTGTGTTTGCTACTGATCTTATTTTTTGCAATAATAAAAACCAAATTTTCCATTTTCTCAATTTTTTGCTCCAAATTCTACTGGCTTTTTGCACACCTATACTCAGAATTGTGATGCTGAAATGGATCTTCCGAAATTCAGTTATACGCCTGAAATAAGGTCTATGGCTAACACAAGAGATTTTCACATTTTGTTCTACAACATAAAATATTCAAGAACATTTGTATGATTTAAAACTTGATTTAAATGCTAACAAAACTTAAGTCATGCTGTTCTCTAATACAAAATCAAAACCACAAAATCTGCCCTCAATCCTCTCTTCTCAGGATTTAAAGATTGAGTGTGTTTCCAATTACAGATATCTTGGTATATTAATTAATGAATCCCTCTCCTTCGCAAATCATATTCAGTAGCTGATAAAAAGATTGAAACTGAAACTGGGTTTTCATTTTAGGATCAAATCCTGCCTTTCTTGTAAATCAAAAAAGAGAGTGGTTGCTGCCACTTTTAGGTCTGTTCTGGACTACGGAGATGTTGTATAAAGTCAGAACTGAACTGGGAAAGAAAGCATTTAGGTTTGCTGCTCCCTCTGCCTGGAACATGCTACAAAAAACTTTGAAATAGCACTTTTAAGGGGACATTGGATGACCTGGTGGCAGAAACATCTGGTTGTAAATGTTTTGACTGAGCCTTTTATTACTGTAGCTGACCTTCAAATGTGGCTGTTTTGGATGCTAAGTGTCTTTAATGCTTGTGTCCACCTTGTGTTTGTGTGTATGTATGATTATTCTGCTGCATGTCTTGGCCAGGACACTCTTGTAAAAAGAGATTTTTAATCTCAATGAGTCTTTTTTCCTGGTTAAATAAAGGTTAAATACCTTTTTTTTTTCAAAGTCAGTTAATACCTCACCTTTGAATATAAAAGCATTTACGAGTCTTTAAAATATGGTGGTTGCTAACAAGTGGCTAAATGAGGCTACAGATGTACAGATGTCGAGGGCATTAACACTAAATATGCCAAACATAGACTCATCTTCTCACTACTTTGCGGACTTAAGTTGCAAACTAATTTAACTAACTTTCTAACGTCTAGACTGATCAACTGATACTAAAGTGTGTTAAGCATAGTCACACAGAGGTAAAATGATGATAATGCAACACTTTTCTCACTATATGAGCTATTATTACTTTATGAGCTGTTATTACATTATGAGCGGTATCAATAAGGCTCTTAATGTAAAAAGTTATTACATTATTACATTATGCACAAAGCCCTTATTACGTTATGTGTCCGTGATTTTATTACATTATGAGCCGATTATTACATTATGAACTTTTATTACATTGAAATTATTACATTATCAGCCATTATTACATTATCAGCCATTATTACATTATTAGTTGCTACAGTCCTGTTTTCCATAGAGCAATAACACCTACATATATCCAACTAAATTGATGGAATGCTCAGAGAACAGTCAGCACAACACTACTTTCCACAGCACAGTTCACAGTCTGTCAGGGCTGAATATTTTGTTGTAGGGCAAGTGTAAGTAAACATTACTTGTCCCAACAACAAATAACTCAAAAGGAAAAAAAAAAAAAAAGGTGCTTTCCCACATCATGTGCCGCTCATTACTCAACTATTTAGTTGAACGCATTGCGTTCAGAATATCCATTTAAAGCAACCTTTGAAAAGAGTTTCAGGGATGTTTCTTTAGGCCAAATGCCAGGAAAAGCATTAGGAACAACTACAACTGCAACGTACAAGTGAAAAAGAGAACAAAAATTCATCAACAACCGAGGGATAAATTTGTCTGGGTGCGTTATGAGGACAGGGTAATGTTCTGCAGTGTCTGCTGGGGGCAACCCAACTTGTCTGACAAGTAAATGATGTTAGCCGATTAGCCTTAGCAGCTGTGTAATTCACAAGACAACAATAACGTTACCTAAACAACAACCAAGGGAATTGTTACCTGCATAGCTAGCATAGCTAACTGGAGGGAGAAAAAGCTAGCATATTGATACTTCAATTTAAAATAATTTATAAATTGAATAATTTATATGTTGACACCATTTGGTTGCTTTCAACTGTAAGCTCATCTGAATTATGCATTCACAAATATCATCTAAATATATGTGTGTTGGTCTAACCCTATGAGAACACACAAATGGTCATTTCGATGCCAGATCCTGGGTGTAGCCTTTTAAAATAATGCTTATCCTGGCTGTAGTTTTGTCATTTGGTTGGGTTTTCCGCTGGTTTTTCTAGTCTCTTTCAGGATCAAAA
Organism: Diplodus puntazzo; assembly: GCA_963678695.2. Taxonomy (NCBI): domain Eukaryota; kingdom Metazoa; phylum Chordata; class Actinopteri; order Spariformes; family Sparidae; genus Diplodus; species Diplodus puntazzo. The sequence goes on from OZ023164.1 coordinate 3,372,505, forward strand.
CTCCAATTGATGCTACAGTGCAGTCTTAAAAAGCAACTGTGGCTGCTGCAGCTCTCCACACAGGGAACAGCATGTCGGCTGATAAAAGACCTTTTTCCTCTTCTGAAAACTGTACATCACAGACAACATGTCAAATGCAATAAGTGTTCTTCCTGCCCCACAGGAACCATGGCTGAACACATGAACAACTCAAAATGGTGATTATTGTATCTTTACATTATATACATAAAGACACAGGGTTGATAGAGCAGGAGAATTCCTTTAACTACATCTTTGTGTGTGTTTAAGTGAGAGAGAAAAAGCTCCTAGGGACTGTGTAGCATAGGAAGAGCACACACCATTTTGAGGCTTGCCTTGACATGTACTGTGCGGTGCAGGTCTTATCGCCTTGTCAAACAGTCAACCACCTCTGTGACACCACAGAAGGTCCCATAACCAGTCAGCCTACTATAACCGTCTGCTAGGCCTGCCAAGCTCCTGATTCACTTGGAGCTTCTGTTTGTATGCCCAATGAAGAGCGTCTTTCAAGACTAGCAGTTTGGATGACACAGTCCATTACTCATGCATCGGTCGAAACAGAAACACTTTTCCCACAAACAAATTTTCTCCACTCATTCGACTGTCTTGGATGAAAATCAAAACAAAGTCACTGTCTCCAGAGGCCTCAGTTCTTACATTCCCCACTATCTTTATTGAAGCTGTGCAATATCAAGTTGGAAAGTCCCAGGTGTGGTGCAGGTACTGCAGTCATTAAGCAGAGCAAAGGGTATAAAGGCTAAAGCTGGGTCATCAAAATTAAAGAAAACAGCTGTAAGAATGTGCAGATCTTGCTGCCATTTTAGCCCGTGTTAACAGTATGGGAACACTCACAGCCATATCTACCTTCTACTTGTCTGTCAAAACATTCTACTCAGTTGCAATAGTACAATTAAATGGGTAAATGTTAATGATATACTAAGCTTTGTTAATTTCCTCACCTCTCAAGCAGAATTACAACACGAAGGTAATTGTAGCAAGTCACATTCTGCAGAAAACTATTATCCTGAAGGGAGTTCACAGAGGTCTTCTTATGTTTATTTATATTGCAGCTATTACATCCATATAGGATGCAATGCACACTTTTGACCATGTTCATATAATATCTGCATTAACTTTATTATGGGGTTCTCAAAAAAGTTTTTTTTTTTCTTTTTTTTTTTTCAAAAAACTTAACTGTTATAACTTTACCGTTGCAGTGATTATTGTTAAGTAGCCTGGATGAGACCGTCAGTCACTAATGATGACCAGATGTGTAGGGTGCCTGATTCATGATGGTCTGTTGCCCTTCCCTTTAATCTATGCAGAGAGTTGCCAACTGCCACTAGGTCAAAGTACAGGGTTTCATGCCAAGTAATGTATGTTTGGGCAACTGTAAAATCACGCAGGAGGATGACAGATACTGGCACAGCAGCAAAACTGGGAATGCAAAGACTGTGGCGTCATGTGTCTATGCCTTCAAAAAGGCAACAATACCCCTGTATTGAATTGCTATGGAATAGGCCTGAGTTTATGCTGAAAAAAATATATAAAATAGTGTTGCCAAGAGGTATACAATAGCATAAACTCAGATTTAGGCCACTATACATTCAATTAGGCTATGGTGTACACGGGCACACCACTGGCTTCCGCACAAATATTACCACGCGTTTGCGGCGTGCTTGCGCACTGAAGCGCGTGCCTTACCCTTAGGATATCATGAGGAGCTAATTGAAAGCCCCGGTGAGAAACATTAACCTGAAGAACAGTGAAATACATCAGTAATGCAACACTTACTTGCCAATGACCTCACAGAGCTCGTACACATCTTCAAAGAGAATGTCGTCGTCCGCCATAGTCCGACCCCGGCTGGGGAAGAAAGATCCCCAAAATATGCGTCCCAAACGGGACTATGCTCCTAAGAGAGGGAGACGAAGGCCACAAGCAGCTGACCGACTCACAGAAATAACTGACACAACACCAGTCGTATCGTCGGCAGCAGGCTGGTCGGTCAGGAGTTTCAAAGAGGTTTCTAAATTCCAGTTGTTGCCTCCTTCGTCGACCCCCCGCCCCCCGCCCCCCAAAACCGCTGCGTCGCTGTGGGTGAATCGGCACAGTGGGAGCTCAATAATAATACAGTTTGGAGTACACCGGTTCCGCCCCGTCTTTCCCACCGCTTCCCGGTATCGTTTTTTATTGTTACTCCCGTCTCCAAAAGCAAACCATACGTGGTGGTTTAACAAACATGATAGTAAAGTTCTCCGCTGCCGTGTCTCCTCCCGTGATCAGCTTCGACTGTTACACTGCTTTTAAAGCTTTGCTTATAGAGGAAGAAATGCCCGAACAGATCCAATGGACAGAGTACGGGTAACAACACTGATCCAGAAGGGTTACAGTGATCTTCACTTCCCGACCAGCCACGGGTTACACTTTCGTGTTCTCAGGGATGCACAGTCCTTCCGTCGCTGACTGACGGGCGGGTTTAAGTCTCCAGGCTTTCTTCTCGGCTCAACAACACTTTCCAGCCGACTGTTTCTGTTTTCTCCTACCTCTGTCACTCGTGTGCCTGGATGTTTAGCCCCACGGAGCTTCCAGAAAAATAAGCTCCTCCTACACGGTGGTTATGAAACTGCTTCGCTTCCCTCCATGTTGGCGCACAGCCGTTACCCAGGATTCTCTGTAGAGGCCTATAGGCTTTGAGCCAATATGGCGGAGCGGCATGCTTTTCTAATACCGCAGTTTCCTTCGGACTTTTTCAGTGGATAAAAAAGTGGAGTTCCCATTCGCAAGCCAGGAAGAGTGCGAATGAAGAGTGTCTACAACTGACAAACTGCTAAGTATTTTTTGTTTTTAATCATCTTTTTTTTGGCGCCCAAGCTTGACATACAGAACCAATTAATGGGACAGTTAATTAACTATTCCAGTTTGTTGGTTGAATGAAAAATTAACAAGAACTTAAAAAGAAAAACATTAAGCACACTTTTTTTTATAGTCATTTAAATACATTTTCAAGCAAAAATGCCATGTAACTGGTTGGTTTCAAGGGTTTGCTGCTAATTTCTGTTTCATTTTCGTAAACAGAAAGGGTTGAGGTTTGGGAATTTGTCTGAGGATCTATGATAGTCATTTTTCGCTATCCTCTGTCAACAGCTCACTCCTTCATTGAAAAATCATTGCCTGATTAGGGAAATTTGATAATTAATATATTAAGTAATTAGGCTAAACACTGTTTATTCCATTGCATAGTATATTATATAATCACAGACAACTGCAAGTATGATTACATAACCACAAAGGTGTAACATCGGTTTGAAAAGTGGGGGGGACACAAAAAAAGTGGGGGTCTGATTTGAATACCATTTTATACATTTCCACATGCTTTTAATCATATTCCCAACTACTTAAAAGCAACACATTATGATGAACATGGCTCTCATGCTTAGTCATAGGTGTGATTGGCAAAGAACAAAAAAGCAGGAAAATACAGGGCTCCAGTATGTGTCTCTTTACACTTATTTTGTTCCGTTGTCGGCTTCAGCTAAGAAAGAAATAGTTCGCCTCACATGTCCAAAATTCTTAGAACAATGTTTCCCCAAGATTGTTTTGATAACTTAGCAACACTAGGGGGGTCCTGGGGCATGTCCCCCCAGAAGAAAATTTTGAAAAATAACCCCTTAAATGGTGACTGCTGGTGAGATTTAAAAAAAAAAAAAAAAAATTCAGAATTTCAGAATCAGAATCTAAGACATGAGACATTAGAGAACCTTTTTTTTTTTACCATTGTTTTCTTTATTATTATAGATTTTTATGGAAACAGAATTTGTTTCAGAAGTCAGTGGGACACCTGACATCGAAGTTACTGAGAAAAAAATCATAATTTCTGCATATTAATATTCATATAAAATACAATAAGTACAATAAACATAGCTGTGTCTCATGTGTCCAGTTGACTTATACAATCTGCTGATGGTTTGGAGTCACTGGGTCACATGACATGGAAGATATAGAAAAAACTGCAATTATTTTGAATTAATATATTTATGCTAAGTAATTTAATGACGGTCCCTAAATCAGTCTCAGTGATTCAGTGCGAGGCTCTGGGAGGTGAGCTGACCGTCCTCCTGCTGCTGACACTGGGAGAACCTCAGTAAAGTCGCGGCTGGACCCGAGTAGAGCTGAGATCGGGCCCAACGTGCCCGTGCACGTTGTGTCCGAGCCCGGCCGGCACATTAACTGTAACTGTAAAGCCGACACAGGTTGTCATTGCCCACGCGTTACTCTCTGACCACTGTTTTCAGTAACGAGTAATCTAACGCGTAAATATCTCCAAACCAGTTATCAGGTCAAAGTTACTTACTCAAGTCACTGTGAGTTACTATTACTTTTGTCATTTTCCTTAGTAAAAATATATATTTTTGCTTTCTTCTTGCGTCTCGGGGTCACGTTTCCAGCACAAGGATAACTCACACAAGTCACGTGTAACATCACGCAGCAACACAAACAATGGAGGGAGGAGAGAGATGCGCGTTTTCTAGCTGGAAATACACTCATTATTTTGAGTTATTAAAAAAACAAAACACAAATGTTTGATCAAGAGCCCGACCCAGCCGAAGACAGTGGCCTGTTGCAGCCTTTGATCGCAGCATCATTACACAAACTGTCCGCGACTCACAGTGAGAGTGGGTCTACTTGATTACTACCCTGGCAAATGCTGGTGTTGCATCAGCTGGGCGGAGTTTGCCATCAAATTAATGTAAAATAAGCTCATCGGTATATGCCGGGGTAGATTAATCAAGCGGACATGTTTGAGTATCAGACGCTTGAGAGCTACTGTGTTCGGCTGGATTAAATAAAAGTGGGGGGGACAAAAACGGGATTTCGGAAAGTGGGGGGGACATGTCCCCCCTGTCCCTAGTGGATGTTACGCCTATGCATAACCATAATTTATGCTTTGATACTCTAGGGCGGTGGTTCTCAATTATTTTTTGTCATGCCCCCCCAAATTGAAATACTATTGAGAACCTGATAATATTTATTTGTTTATCCGCATAAACCACTGTATGAGTTGCAGCATTCTGCATACAATCACCTGATTATCAAAATGGCTTCATGCTGTCCCCTGCCAGAGTTTTTAGGCATAAAACACAAACAGGTCTTTCCCTATTTCCGACTGTGTTCACGGTAAACCCAAGGGCTATGTAGGCATTTCCTGCTCCATAGTTCCTGACCGAAGGATTAGCAGAAGAGCTTGTGTTTGTCTCTTTTTTGAGATTTGTGTGCTGGTGTCAACACGGAGTGTTTTATTTTGAAAAGTAACCGGATGTTATATTGTTATTTCGGCACTTGACTTCCTGTCTGCTCGGTGCAAAAATCAGCTGAATTGCTGCGTCGTGCTCCGGCATCCGCCAGACATAGAAGTCCTGCGTATCTGTTCAGGAGGGCTCCGGACTGCCGGAGCTGGCCCCACTTTTTGAGAAGCACTGCTCTAGGGTATGTTATTGCTAATGGCATGTATGGTACATCTTAATTGAACTGATAATTTAAATTCCATCAGACTTATTTTCCTGTAAAGGGTGTCCCTATAGTTTGTTTGTTTTTTTACTTCACCTTTTACCCACTACACTCTCACTGAAAAATACTGACTCACATTTATATCAGCCCTTCACATATAATTAATCTGTAATAAACAGATTGGACATTGCAGTGGATTCAGTGTAGTTGTAGCCCTGATATGACATCCCTGACATCCATTTTCAATAATATGGAGAGATAGCTTTAACATCCCGGTATAGCTTTTTCTCTTTGAATTCACTTTTGGGCCAAAAATCTGAAAAGCTAACCAAAACAACCAGCCAATCAACATTGTGGAATAATAATGAATCGAATTGATACATGCTCCACCCTCACCTGCTATTCCATGTATATGGCTGTGCTGAAAAATCTGGTAATGGTTGCTGCTTTGGTTTGCAGTCCCGTCCTTTATTTAGAAACAAAGGTAAAACGTCATGAGAATAATGATGTTTTATTAGATGGCAGAGCACTTACTTTTCACAAACCATCTCTAATTTTAGTTTAATACAACCATTCAACTTTATACATGAAGTCAATCCTTAAATGGCTTAACCCAACCTTTTGGTTAGCAGGTCAGTCACATTGCATCCAACTACATTGTTGATGGCTCTATGATATCATCAGTGTTTCCCCTATATGCACCTTGCAGCAGCGGACCGCCACTGCTGAAATATGACTGCCACTGCTGAATTTTTTATTTATTTATTTTTTTAACGAGGAGAGAGGAGAGGTGGAGAGTGGACTCAGTCTTGTCTCTTTAGAAACGTTATATCATTTTGTGCTATGGATACTTCATATCCAGGTCAATCACACACTTGTTTGAAACGATTTATAAATATAAATCCCGAACCACAGTGGGCCACCTATAGAGACTATGAAGCCTGTTACGCTATTTCTTACAGCTGTTAGAATAATTAACTTTGATATAACAATTTCGGCTGCCAGTATACATGGTTCTATTGTCAAATTATGATTGGCAACTATCATTGTCATCGTGTCTGTGCCGTTACCGGTTGATGCAGGTGATGCGCTGCGCTAAACTCTGTTATTCCGTGCCGTGCTGCGCCGTCTCTCACAATACACCACAACGGAGGTAACGTTAGCGCCAGGTTTGGATAATGTGCAACCAGAGACTTTGGGTTTACTTGATAATGATTATTATCGTCATCACTGCTATTTGTATAATTTCTACAAGTCACCATTTAAGTTGAGAGACTGAAATCCTCGTCATCCTATTCAAAGGCTGCAACAGGCGACTCATCGAACTGGGGTGAAGTTAGTTTCAGGTTGGATATTCGGCAGATATTCACTCGGGTCCAGCCGCGACCTTACTGAGGTTCGCCCAGTGTTAGCAGCAGGAGGACAGTTAGCTCACCTCACAGAGCCTCGCGCTGAATCCCTGACAACTGATTTAGGGACCGTCATTAAATTACTTAAATATCCAATTCTACACTATTTTGTCTCATGTCTGAGATTCTGATTCTGAAAATCTGAAAAATATATATATATTTTTTTTTCAAATCTCACCAGTAGTCACCATTTAAAGGGTTATTTTTCAAAATTTTCTCCCGGGGGGGCATGCCCCCGGACCCCCCTAGTGTTGCTAGGTTACCAACTTAGAGCACCGCTGCAACAAAAAATCTAGGGGAAACACTGTGTTCGAAGAATTTGGGACGTGTGGGGTGAACTTTATCTTTCGTAGCTGAAGCTAACAACAGGACAAAAAATAAATGTAAAGGGAGACAAAGAGGAGCCGTATATTTTCACACCTATGATTGTTGTGTACTTAAGCCTAAGGAGCCCCTCTATGCCGGGAGACACATAGAAACCTACCGGCAGGGTGCACTTTGCGCTTGGCTTGTGCACGCAGGCGAACAATCACGCTCACTGCTACAACTCCATCCTAGGGGAAAAACTGGTCATGTAGTTTCATGTCTGTGACGTAACATGTAACTTGTTGACTGTGTCAAACGCAGAAGATAAGTCGAGGAGAATGAGGACAGATGAGTGGGACGAGGCACTGGCAGCATGAAGGGACTTAGTCACTGTGAGGAGGGCCATCTCAGTGGAGTGAGCAGTCCTGAAGCCTGACTGATTAGGGCGAAGGAGGTTGTTTTGTAAAAGATAGGAGTACAATTGGTTACAGACTCCGCGTTCCAGGATTTTAGAGAGGAATGAACGAAGAGATACAGGTCAGTAGTTTCAGATGTCAGCTGAGTCTAGGGTGGGTTTTTTTTAGATTTGTGCCAAAAGAATCAAACTTCTTAAATGTCAAACAAAAACAGGAATTTGAGAGAGCATAAAACTCATTTCAAAAATAAAACTTAGAACTTGCAATCAAATAATTTGTCAAATAGTGTAAAATATTGGTCTTTTAAGGCCCCCACACACCACCCAGACGTCCAACTGCCTTATCCGACCACTCTCCGACTACTCTGTTGCCTCTCGTCTGACCCGTTCAGCACAAAAGTTGCATTGAAACACACCACTTCGACGTGCTGCCAGCTCCACAGTAGCCTGTACTTTCTGCGCTTGCTCGAGATGCAATAAGCTGCTGGCTCTAGTGTTAAAGACACTGGACTAGAGGTTTATGCACGTAACTTTTTTTACTTTCGATCAAAACGAAACTTAACTATTTCAGACAAAAACAGCTACATACTAAACATGCAGCGAGGCATTACCAAACGAACACAGATTAATTCATCCCGAACGGATATAATAACAGCCAGTCTCATGTCAGTACTCCACAACATGAAAACAAGAAATGACGGAAGGGAGTGCGTAGAAAACCAATGCGCACACAGTCTTCTGCCCCTCCCACACACAGCGCTGATTCGCTAGCACACCGCCAATCAGAGAATCCAATCCAAAGCTTCCGACGCAGCTGAACACACTGAACAGAAATGTTCCCGACCTCGTCCGAGTCTCTCCAAACGCTTCAGACGTCCAACGGTTGGGCCGGTGTGTTCCTGCCTTTACTCTTCTAATAATGCATTATTTTGTTTACCGTTCCCTCTGCTTCTCTCTCTCGGCTCAGACTTTTGCGCTGACTCTCAACTTTGTGGTCTCTCTGCAGCTCTGTCTCGTTTGCGCTCCCTGACTTTTTGTTTGCAGTTTCGGCACAAACCTCTCGGGTAGGCGGGCCTTTTCAGCAGAGCGTCCCCATTGGCTAACTAGTTGTTGACTGACACAGCTTAGTACCTATGTGTAGGTAGCTAGCGCACTAAACGACCCTGGCTTTAAAACGGAGAGAAGAAGAAGATGACGAAGACAATGAAGAACAACAGGAACAACCCACAACAAGAAAAACTAATGAAATGTAAGTAGTTATGACATACATATATTGTTCTTCATTGTCGTTGTCGTCGTCGTCATCTCTTCTCTCCGTTTTAAAGCCGGTGACAGAGCTGCAGAGAGACCGCAAAGCTGAAAGTCAGCGCAAAAGTCTGAGCGGAGAGAGACCAGCAGAGGGAACCGTAAACAAAATAATGCATTATTAGAAGAGTTAAAAGACCAATATTTTACACTATTTGACAAATTATTTGATTGCAAGTTCTAAGCTTTATTTTCGAAATGAGTTTTATGTTCTCTCAAATTCCTGTTTTTGTTTGACATTTAAGAAGTTTTGTTTGTTTCTTTTGGCACAAATCTAATTCCATATTACTGTAGCTCTCTTGAAAGGAGCCGGAATAGTGCCTGAAGTGAGGGTTGAAGAGAGAGTTGATTGGTAAGAATGGCAGGAATGGCAAGATGTCGTGTGAGATGTTTTGGAGAAGAGAGGAGGGAATCGGGTCAAGGGAACAGGTGGCGGCACGGTTAGACATCACTAGTGTGTGAACATCTTCAGAGGAGAGACAGCTGAAGCATGTAAGGCCCTCGGAGGTGAAGTTTGGGGTAGGTGCTTTCTGGATGGGCATAGGAGTCAATGAGAAGCTGATGTCTTTTACTTTTTCTTGGTAAAGTAAGTTGCAAATTCATCAGCAGTGAGGGAGGAAGGAGGGGGAGGGGTAGGAAGGGTGAGGAGGGAAAAGGAGAATTGTTTCCTTGGGTTGGAGGCAGAGGAGTTGATCTTTGACAGGTAGAAGGCAGATTAGATTTGATTTCAGATTTGCGTCTTAAGAGGAGAGGGAATTTTGAATTGCTTTTCATCACCTGATGTTATCTCGCATCCTCTAAAAAAGCACTACACTGATTATCTATGCACTATAGATTGTTGGATTTGTGATGCACAGTTTAGAAATAAGATCAAAATCACTGAAGCACAAGCAGAGATATCACAGTTTTCCATGCATATTTCCTTCTTGTCAAAACTGGCACCTACATTACCTATAATACATCTTGACCACCAGCAGTTTGGTCAGAGATTCTGGTGTGTTATCATGGTAGTGGTTGTAATCGGGAGCCTTGGGCAGAGATGAGGAGTGGTTGAGGTCGGCTAAGATCACTGTTTCTAGCTCAACAAAGGTTTTATTATTATTATTATTATTATTATTATTATTATTATTATTATTTTCAGGTTAAATTTCAATGAGATCCAACTGCTGGAAAAAAGAAAACTTAAAAAATAATTAGATGATGGATAGGTTTTCAAAATGAAACCAAGGGGATGTAAAACATGTGACAAACAAGAAAACATTACTAACTGACAGGGATGCTGGGGTAAATTATATTCTCATTGTAAAGCATGCTTTCAGAGCTAGAGACGGAGCCATGATCACATTCACACCTTTAACCATTACGGAACATGACAGTCCATATAGGAAAGGCTAAAATGACAGAACAAAACAAATTGGAACATGAGCAGAATCAATCCTACATTATGTAGGTGACTTATATGTCTTGGATGCAGAATTATGATGGCGCACAAAAGTGAACTAAGATGTTGCATCAGCCATGTTTCAGTGCCTTTTCAGTTTTGAATATTGTAATGGACTGCCTCTTTCATTTGGAACCAGTGCTTTCTCAAGGTGCTACAACCCCCAAAAGATACAGTCCAATACAGAGCTAGTGTAGACATGTGAGCACAACATACAGACAAGACTAACCATTCATATTTTGTGGGCTATGGTGGGCTAAATGTGTTATAATTCAGTGTCTTTTTGTTGCCTTTCTGTGTCTCTTCCAGCTTTACATGTCTCCTTCTCTGTGTTTTTCTCTTCATTACCTCAGCTGTCCTTTCCCCTCCTCACTCCCTTTAGCTGTTCTGTGTTTGTCAGTTCATTCGGTGATGTTCCCTGTTCCCATGTACCATCTGTCTGTCTAGTTCAATGTTACCCCGTCTCGGTCCTTCGTTCCTCCCTTGGTTCCCTTGGTTTTTCTATTAATTCTGCTTTTTTTCATAATAAAGCTAGCTTTTTGTTTCCCTATTTCCTGCCTCCTGTGTGTGAATCTGCATTTGGGTTCTCCCCTTACTAAAACTGTAACTCAACAAAATGCATTGCCAGCTAATTGCCTAATTAATGCAGGTAGATAATTAAATAGGGTTCATAAACCCAAGATAAGTGGTACTTAGGGGCAAGGGCACCCTATAGGGGGGAAAGGTTAGGACAATTCCAAGGGCCCCTGGCTGACAGGGACCCCAAAAAATAGGTAAAAATAACTAATATAAAATTATTAAACCATCATCATTGAGTATATATTTCAAATACAATAATAAAATTAATGATCTCTTTGTTTTTAGTTGTTTTTGGCAGTAGAAGTAAAATATCCCCATTGACAAGTAAACATCCATATTGACCGACCACCCCCCTGTATTTGCATAATGTTTTGGTCCTGCCTTAGCGCACTTATCAGTGGCGTGTTTAATTGCAGTCTGTAGATGCGCCAGAACTACAGTGATCACAATGTTGCCTAAATCAAAATCTAGTTTTCAAAAAAGGAAAGATAGGAAAGAGAGAGAGGAAGACAAAGGAAAGGGTGTCAATCTGTAACCCAATTTTTCAACAGGAAAGGTGGGTAGCCTGTAGTCTGTGAGTGGTATTAACCTGTTGGCTTAATGTCCACAGTGAAATAAGCTAGCTAGCTACAGACTAGTGTTAGCCTACATTTCATCAACATTTAATCAGTGCAGGGAAATGAGCAAGATATTCATATTAATCATTGTCCCTACCCGTTTTAGCAGACTTAACAGATGAGTCAGCAGCACCCCAGTCTCCCCATACCTGTCCCCCTCCCTGTCCCAGTGAAGAAGCTGAGCAACATTGTGTTCAATGGCATGCCAGTTAGCATCATTGCAGGGAGTCTGTGGAGATTTCTCTGTCTCTCTTGCTTTTTTTACCATCACAAAAAAGAAAATGAAATAATTATTAATGACAGAGGTTCAAACACAAATAATTTTCGCACATAATGATCAATGAGTATAATTAAAAACATGTCCTTCGAACAGATACGTCAAGTGCATCAGCAGCAGCAGCTGTGTGTCAGCCCCCTATAAAATAAAAATAGCCTATAATCCATATTTATTTCAGAATGATTTTCATGTATTAAAACAGTTCTGAAATAAAAAGAGCATGTTTGGTCAGTCATTTGGGACTTTCACCCCTCTGCTTTGCAGTAGGAACAGAGGAGAACATTTCTGTTGCATGCAGACTGTGTGACTCGATACAACTCTCAACACAAGCAGAGAAATGTTTATATTTTCTGGAAATCAGAAGATTATATGGTTGTTGCGATTTAATCTCCATATAGCCTCATATATGTATTTTTTCATCCCAAATTCAATGCCACCACTTGTGAGTCTTCAGTTGTGGAGATAAATTAGACCTGCATGCGGGACTACAAGGGGGACAGTGAGCAGTAACCAAGTAATTGTCATGTTGCTCATTTCACAAATATGGGAATGATAGTCAAAAATATCATTAAAATGCATAGTTTTATATAAAACTGCATGACATTTTTTTGCCAGCCTATACAAGGGCCCAATTACATTTCTTTTCATGGGGCCCAAAATCCCTGGTGGCGTCCCTTGCTTAGGGGTCAAATGTGTGAAACTTGTGTGTGTACACACAGAATGTGACATAATCCCAGGGCTGCCCATGGCCAAACTGGGGCCCTAAGCAGAATTACAAAATGACTGTATTACGTAATGCCATTCAGGTTTACAACCTTTATTAGTAGAAACAGATCAAATGAACAGCCTCTTTCAACAATGGAAGCGAAGTCTGACACAACCTTAAAAGGTCCTCAGCGCACAAATTCAACCCTGATAGGTGTGCTGGCCACAGAGCAGGATCAACTGGTTGTGCACTTGGACTAGTGATAGCAGCATCTGCAGCTGAAGAGATGTTGCTTGATGGCCCTGGTGACGTGCTGGGCGCTGGCTCCGTGTCACCCTTAGTAACAAACTTCAGCATTGACCCTATTATGACAAGAAATCCATCATACAAGCAGATTATTAAGATTTGTTTTGGTCTTAATGGTAAATTACACAATGAAATTAATGTAAATACTGGCCTCACAAAGATTAAAATGCAATTAATGCAAATACGACTACAACTAATAACATTCATTATGATTTGATTTGATAATATTTCTATATTTAAATATTTTTATATACTTATTATTACATTTTGTACTTAGGTTCTATATTCCTACACTGCTGTTTGCTGCTGCAACGCTTTAAATCTCCCCATTGTGGGTCAAATAAACTATTATCTTAATTTATTTTATTTTATCTAATCCTATATGACTGTTATGAATTAAATTCACCAAGAGATAGCAACATTTTACCTCCATAGCCCAAAACTACTATTGAGAGGATAGATTGATAGGCTATAAACTGGAGCCAAATTAAGACCATCAACTGGTCAATTAACCACTCCTTTTTCAACAAGGATGAATGTATATGCAGTTAACAAGACATTCAATGAATGATAATCACGTCCACTGGAAGATTTAATCTCCAGTCCACATCTAGACAGAATGATCCTCTCTTCTGTCTCATGATTAGCAGGCTGGGGTGTTTATTATCAAATCAAATCATAATGAATGTTATTAGTTGTAGTCATATTTGCATTAATTGCATTTTAATCTTTGTGAGGCTAGTATTTACATTAACTTCATTGTGTAATTTACCATTAAGACCAAAACAAATCTTAATAATCTGCTTGTATGATGGATTTCTTGACATAATAGGGTCAATGCTGAAGTCAAGCACCCAGGCCTCCTTCCGTGACAACATGCCACCTAAGCAGAAGCCAGAAGTGAAGTCTGAGGAGGAGTGTATTACGCTCGCACAGGTGAATGATCTAATGCATCAACAGAGAGAGATGTTTTTAGCACTATTGCAACAACAGCAAGAGAATTTTAAGGCTTTGTCAAAATAATCTTGGACTCAATAAACACACGACTGGATGATAGTTCAAAGGAAGTTCAAGAAATTAAAGCCAGTATTCATTTCACACAGAAAGAGGTCGACGACATCAAAATGGGTAACATTAAACAAGCTGATCATTGTAAAGACATGCAATCTGAAATTTTCAAGATATGCGAGAGTCTGTTGGCTGTCACTGACAAGATGGATTATCTAGAAGGTCAGTCCAGAAGACACAACTTGGTCATAGATGGAATCGAGGAGACACCAGGAGAAACATGGGCTGATTCAGAGGAAAAGGTCAAGAGAGTCGTCATGGAGAAACTACAACTGCAGGGGATGATCGAGGTGGAGCGGGCTCACCGTGCAGGGAACCCTACTGTTTTAGAACTAGGTCGTATAATCCCTTATTGATTGCACTCCTGAGGTATGAAGTGGGTCGGTGCAGACATTTGAGGGTTTTCCTGGTAGGGGCTAAGGTGCTGTCTGTGTGGCAGAGAGGTTCGGAGCTTCATTGGAGCCATCAGGTGGGCACCCTCCTTCACTGGTGTTTCGATGACAGGCCCACAACACCTCCAGAGGGCTCATCGGCAACATCTGGCGTCCCAGGTGTGCCCCCCTCAGCTCTTAACCCTTCCACGCCACAGATGCTATTTTGGGGCCCAGGTGGCATCTCTCCTCTTCAGCCAGAGCCACTGGCTTGCTTGTTCCGCTGCGCTTGAGAGGACTTTGATGGCTTGGCGTTGTGCTTGGCCTCGAATGCCCAGGTCCTTAAGTAGCCCGGTAGTTGTTTTGCCCACGAAGCCTCTGCAGTCGACTTCTACTGGGCAAACCTTGGCTTTCCAGCCATGTTGTTCCACATCGGCTGCCAGTTCAGCGAAATTAAGGCTCTTTCGTTCATGGGCCCCCTCAACGGCATCCTCCCAGGGCACGGTCAGCTCTATGATGTAGACCTTGTGCTGTGACGAGGACCAGAGCACGAGGTCTGGTCTGAGGTTCGTCGTGGCAATCTCTGGTGGAAAGCAGAGCCTCTGATTCAGGTCCGCCACTAACTTCCATTCTCGTGCTCCTCCCAGCTGACCAAGGTCAGATGTTGTTCTGGTCGTGGTCTTAGATGGCTTTGCACCTTCACGGACAAAACCTTTGGCAGATATAGGATGGGATGGTGGAGGTAGGGCATTGATGGATGTCCGTCTGGTCTTCAGCGTAGCTGCAAGGCACTTCAGCACTTGGTTGTACCGCCAGGTGTACCGGCCTTGTGTCAGGCTTGTCTTGCAGCCAACCAGTCTGCTCTCCCCAAGGCCAAAGCCTCCTCTCCCCTGTTGCACAAGGCCAACGATGTCGCGGTGCCTTAGGTCTTCCTTTGCCTGCTGTGTGGCTGCGCTTGGGGTCCATTTCCTTCCGGTCGACAGTGTAGGAGCTGTCTGGGCTACACATGGGTCACGGGATTCTGTGAGTGTCATTTCCAGCCTTACTTTGGAGCACTTGAATTCCTCTGTAAGACTGGACACAGGAAGCTCCAGAATGCCTCTTTCATACAGTCCTATGCTGCTGAAGCACCGTGGAAGACCCAACCATTTCTTGGCAAATAAGCTGAGCCACCTCTCCAGTTTTTCAACCTTTGAGGTGGGGACCTCATAGGTGGTGAGAGGCCACATCAGCCGGGGTAGAAGACCAAATTGAAGGAACCAGAGCTTTAACCTGCCAGGGAGCAGGGACTTGTCGATGCTCTCAAGGCCGTAGATTGTGTCCTGCCTAATCTGGTACACTTGATCCCTGTCTGAGGTTGGCATCGTACCAGCGTCCTAAGCTCTTTACTGGCTTCTCGGACACTGTTGGTATGAGTTCCTCTCCGATGTAAAAGCGCTGCTCTGACAGCTTGCCCTTGACCACTGATATGCTCCTGGATTTGCTCGGCTTTATCTTCATCTGGGCCCACTCGATGTTCTCCTGGAGCTTTTTCAGCAATCGTCTAGTGCATGGCATGGTAGTTGTGAGTGAGGTCATGTCATCCATGTACGCTCTGATGGGAGGGAGACGAAGACCCGCTTTGAGCTGCTGGCCTCCTACCACCCATCGGGAGGCTCGGATGATGACCTCCATTGCCATGGTGAAGGCCAGAGGGGAGATGGTGCAGCCTGCCATGATCCCTATTTCCAACCGCTGCCATGCTGTGGTGTACTTCTCAGTGGTGATGCATAGTTGGACGTCCTGGAAGTAGGATTTGACTAGGCTGGTGATAGCCTGTGGGATGCAGAAGAGGTCAAACGCAGTCCACAAGAGACTATGAAGAACAGAACCAAAGGCGTTGGCGAGGTCCAAGAACACGACGTGGAGATCTCCTTGCTCCTTTTTGGTGGCTTGGATCTGATGCCATATCATGTTTGTGTGCTCCAAGCAACCTGAGAAGCCTGGAATCCCTGCTTTCTGCACTGTTGTGTCGATGTACTTGTTTCTCTCTGGGTAGACAGCCAGCCTGCGAGCTACTACACTGAAAAATATCTTGCCTCCAATGTTTAAGAGGCTGATGTGGCAAAACTGGCTGATGTCCTCAGCGTCCTTCTCCTTAGGGATTAGGATGCCTCCTGCTCTTCGCCAGGATGTTGGTATCGTATGTTTCTGCCACACCACCTTCATCAGTCTCCAAAGAAAGCGTAGACCCTCTGGTGCGTTTTTAAAAAGCCTGTAAGGGACTCCGTTGGGCCCAGGGGAGGATGCTGCTCTTGCTCAACGTACAGTTCTTTCCACTTCACTCCACTTGGGAGGGTCTACGTCTAGCTGGTGTTCTGGAGGGTGTATTGGTGGCATATCCGATGGAAGGGTGCGCTGTTCGCCCCGATTCCTGTCAGTGTGGATTCTTTTCAGATGAGCTTCGAGATCTTTCCTTGATGTTTTAAGTTTTCTTTTTTTCTCTTTCGTGAAAAGACTCTTTACAAACTTGAAGGGGGTCTTTGAAGAAGCTTGATCTTGCATGCTCCTTCCTCTTACGCCTCCTTCTGAGATTCTCAGCTCTCTTCAAGGTTGACAGTCTGCTCGTGATTTCTGCCTGCAGCAGGTTTATTCCCTCCTTCTCCTCCTCTAGGGCTTTCCTCCACTGTTTCTTCAATAGTCTTCTCTCCTTGACCAGTCTCTCTATCTCCTGCTGTCTCCTGGACTTTGTTGGGATGGTTGATGGTTTCTTCCTTTCCTCTGTGACTCCAAAGCGCCCAGCTCCATAGTTGTAAATCAGCTCCCCCATCTTCTCCAGCTTCTTAATAGCAGTTCCCCTCAGTTGTTCAAGGAGTTTGCTGATGTCTGTGTTGACGGAATCCCACATCTTTTTCTCACAGGATTTGGGCGACTTAATTAGTGGCTTTCGCCCCAGGATTTTTGTTTCAATTGCAAGCTGAGGTAGGCTGGGCTCAAGGGGCTCTGCAGTGCTTGGCTCCTCTTCCTCTGAAATCAGGGGATTGATGTCCTGCAGACTTTGGTTTTTGTCCTGCTACTGGACTTCACTTGACTGATTTGACTTGCTTCGCAAGAAGTAGCGGTCGATGCAAGGTCCCTGTCCGACTTCCTTCAAGCACTTTTTCCGACCTTGATGTATTCGCAGGCCTGCAGCGGATGTTACTTTGGCCCAGCCACAGCTGCAACTCTGGAGCTTGATTCCTGGAGTAGGTGTTGCAGTCTCAGGTATTGTGCCGATCATCTTTCTCGTTGTCCGTTTCGTTCCTGGGTCTATTGCCGGGTTGTCTATCGATGAGTCAACTTCCGCCCCCGCTCTCGCTAACTCTGGGGGTATTTTTCCATTTGAGGTTTTTGTAGCCAGTAGGTCGGTGGGACCTGTACACTAATAGTGCCAGGTTCCTCCCACCATAGGTAGCTAGCCTATGGCAGGCCCGATGGGGTCTTTCCCTCCTGCCAGCTGTCTCTCCAGGCTGTTGCTAGGTTTTTCCCTAGTTGCCAGCTGCTCTTTCACAGCAGTCACTGGTTGGATCCAGATGATCAGTTCTGTTTTAGGACTAGGTTGTATAATCCCTTATTGATTGCACTCCTGAGGTATGAAGTGCGTCGGTGCAGACATTTGAGGGGTTTCCAGGTAGGGGCTAAGGTGCTGTCTGTGTGACAGAGAGGTTCGGAGCTTCATTGGAGTCATCAGGTGGGCACCCTCCTTCACTGGTGTTTCGATGACAGGCCCACAACACCTCCAGAGGGCTCATCGGCCTAAGTTGAAAGCTGCTCGAGACAGAGGGGACATCGCTTTTCTCCGTCACAACAAGCTGATTATACATCCCCGCAACAGCACCTCAAGACAGCAGGGAAATGTCTAACCCCAGCAGGTATGCGCTGGAGCTGATTTCAACACCATCTTAACTGATCGAATAATTATAATTATATGGACTGCATTGATTCACATGACCCTGATGTCCATTTCTTTAGCAGATTTAATTAACTAATTCTTTTGTGAGTTTGCAACACACCTTAAGACCTAAAATCAAATCATAATCACCTTTAAAACTCTTCAAGTGAAATGGACCCTTTAAATTACAGCATCCTTTAACAGGCAAACCATAGATTTTTTTTTTTTACCTTAAACAATAATCAGGTTTTACAGTTATCTTTTAATCCAGCGATGAAAAAACAATTAAAACAAATAGTCCATAACATGTGTCCGTTAACTCTGGCAAATACTAGTCCTAACAGATTCCTAAAGAAAGTCACAGTTCAACTCAAATCAGGATTGTTTAATCCACTGGGCTTAGCTCGCCACTACTGCTGAACTATATCACCACAGCCGCAGTGAGGAGTACAGCAGAGGACATCCGTTCCTTAAACCCCTCCCCCGAGCAGCCTGCTCTTACCTGTTCAGATATGTTCATGCTCAAGCCTAAACTGTAGACAATGGCGGAAAAATTAACACAGCCGAAAAATGCCCCACCATTGCCTACATCAAAGAGAAGAAATAAGACTGGCGAAGAAAAGCTGTTTAAAAAGAAAGAATTGGACCTAGCCAGAGAGAAAACAAGGATAAATATCTCAGCGTCATTTCAGAGGTAGAGGCAGCTGCAAGATTTGTAAGAACTTTTCTGATGGACAAGAAAGGACACCTGCTTGATATTATGTTTCATTCTATTTTTTAACCACAAGGCTATGGTGGCGGCGTTTACAGTAATACTCACAATTAGAGGTGTGCATTGGCACTTCCCTCACAATTCGATTCGATTATGATTCACCAGGTAACGATTCGATTCAATTCGATTCTACGATGCATTGTGATGCATCAAAATTCTACTGCACACAACAAGGCAAATTTTTCATCAGTCATGAGGCAATACAAGCAGAAAACAGATTTTATTGGCTGCTATGTGTGTATTATCACTCTCCTGTATCTTTGACATAAATGTCATTAAATAAAATAAAATTGAATGGTAAAGGGTATTGGATATGGCATTTTCAAACCTGAAAAAGAAAACATAAATCACTGCTTTCAGTACTTTGAATGAGAAATGTTTCTCTTCTCTCTGCTTTAGAACCATTTGAAATTAAATAGAGAAATAACAGCCAACTTTTTCCAGCAGTGACCATAAGTGTTTTTTTACACACAGTAAAATAGCAGCTCTAAGACAGGGCACTTCACCCAGGCACCCAGCAATAAAAATATTCAGTGCAACACACAGTAACCACTTATTACTGTGAAACTTTTTTTCAAGTATTAAAGTCAAGTGCAACTATTCTCAACAAAACAGCAGCTTAGCAGCTTTAAGACAATGACAATTATATACCTGAGATAAGAATCCTATCTGGCAATCACATCAGCTGCATACAACAAAATATCAAGATGTGAAATACATTGTGATGTAAACCAAAAATGTTTAACAACTTCTTCCGTCTGAGTTCAACATCACCATCATCAACAATCCGTTTCAGAGTGAGAAAATATATAGTTTGACCTAAGCCTACATCATAACTTCTCACTGTTCAGCATTTGGGAATTTCAAGGTTCTTGTGTAAGAACACAAGCTGATCGACATGGTCCGGTTTGAGAGCGCTTCTTTTTGCAGTGATAACATCTCCTGCAGTGGAGAACACTCTCTCTGCTGACACGCTTGTCCCTGGGATGCACAAGTATCTCTTTGCCAACCTAGAGAGGAGAGGAAATGTGCCCTTATGGCGATGCCACCAGTCCAAGGGATCCTCAGAGAGAGGCACAGATTGGGATCTACAGTTCAAGTCCATTTCCTCCTCGGCACTGGCATCGGCAGTCTTACTTTGTACTGCAGGTTCACTGATGTCATTGAAAGCAGATCCCAGCAAACTCACAAGCAGCTTTGAGGCCCTTCTTTTGGGAGCAGAGGGGCCTGCTGAGTCTGACACATTGTCATCCACAGACAGCAACTCTTCCTTGGTTCCTGAACTTCCTGTTCCGCCAGGCGCTTCATCTGCTTCTGTCCTACGTCTCCTCTCATACTGTGTTTGAACAAAATAAATAATCACACCAGACATCACAACAGATAACTATTTTTCTCAGTCTTAACATTTTACTGACTATGTAGCTGCTTATTTAACATTAAATTGTTATTACAATTGAATTGAAAGTTTTTCCATAAGTTTTACAAGTAGAAATTAAATTACCTCCAGGGATGCAGCCTCTGAAGTCACTCCTGCGTAGACATCCAATCTCTCCTCCTCTGTCAGGAAAGGAAATCCCTTAAAGCGAGGATCCAGGGCAGAGGATGTTTGAAGCGTCGTCTTCTCTGTCCCACTGTTGTACCTCTTAAGGAGATCCATTTTGATGGCATTCTTCACATCACGGATCAGTGGTTGGTCTCCAATAGTGTCTGACATGCTCTGGAGGAGTTGGGCATATACTGGTGCAATGAGGCTGACTGTAGGACTGCTCTCCTCTGACATAAAAACAGTGGCATCCTTCACTGGTTTTAATGTCTTCACTGCTTCCGCCACGTTAGCCAGATCTGCTCTGCTGAGGGTGACGATGTCACTTTCATCTACATTTAGGGCAGGCGACAGCAGGGTGGCATGCACTGCAGCTTGCAGTTGCAAAAACCTCTCCATCATATCATGAGCACTATTCCATCTTGTGGCGACATCAGTTATCAGTTTAAGTGGACTTGTCAGTTTAAGAACAACTCTCTGGTTTTCTTCAAACAAGTGTTTTGCCTTTGTGCTGCGGTGGAAGTATGCTGAGATACGTTGGACTCTGCCCAGAAGCCTGGAGACCGCCGGTAGCTTCAGCGCCCTCTGCGCCGCGAGGTTCAACGTATGCGTGAAGCATTTAACATGAGGGAACTTCCCAATTTCAGCAGCATTTATCATATTAGCGGCGTTGTCCGTCACCAGCACAACACTTTTATCTGTGATTTGCCATTCCTCCACAACATCCAAGAGTAGCCTCGCCATATGAGCACCAGTGTGGCTCTCATAAACTGCTCTCGTCTGCAGCACATGTGATACAATCTGCCAATCCTCGCTAATATAATGTGCTGTTATGGTTATATAGGACTCTGTTGCGACTGAAGTCCAGGCATCACTTGTAATGGCTACATGACTGGCTTTACACATTGATTCCATTACCTTTGCTTTGGTTTCTTTGTACAATGTGGGAAGCGCAGAATCAGTGAAGGTAGCTCTTGTCGGTAGCTTACACCGGGGCTCAATTGTTTTAAGCATGTGGCGAAACCCCACATTTTCTACCACAGAATAGGGTTGTAGATCCTTCGCTATGAAACATGCCACCGATCATGTGATCCTCTTTGCTCTCTCGGAGTTGTGTGGCAACGTTGACACTAGCGACTCGTCAATTCTTGGCTGGGATGTGACGACTTTTTGTGTTGTTGTTGTTGAAGCCAACTCAGGATGCCAACGATCAACATGGTTCGTGAAGATAGCTGTATCGCCAACGTGCTTGATTTTAGTGTGGCAGGTTTTACACACCACGCAAGTCTTGTTTGGTTACCCATTAAATTCGTAGAATCCGAAATGTGTCCAGATGTCCGTTTTTCAAGCTTTGGGTGCGTTTTTAATTACCCGTCTATCGCGGTCATGTCCCTCCACCTCAGCCATCTTGATTCTTTAGTGTTGTTGTTATGCTAGCTAGTGCTGCCGCTTAGCATCTAGCTACAGGCTGCGCCCTGGAAGTGACATAATCGATTATGGCACGTTGCCGCATCGATGCTGAATCGTGCATGCCCCGCATTGCGATGCATCGCCGAATCGATTATTGTTTGTAATTTAGTTGTATTGGTCAGAAAGAGAACAATCAGGGCTTATGTTGTTGTTGTTATTTTGAATGCACTGTCTTGGTTATCTAGTGTCCTCTGTTACCATGGTTACAAGCCTGCTCGTGCACAGCAGGCTCCTCTGTGGGGAGGGGCTTTGAAGGCAGGACTCCAGCAGCAGAGAGGAAGAAGGAGGGACCTGGGAGCTGTATCATTCAAATATTTTGGTTTGTCCACACACAAACTCCAGACTGGAGCTTCAACAGGGTTTCTGCCGGTTTGAACAAGTCAAATTTAAGACCTTTTTAAGACCTTTTTAAGACCATTTTGAACTAAATTTAAGACCTACACGAAGTACGAAAAAGTAAGGAAAAATGCGGTCCCAGAATTACTTTAATTTAACCATTCACAGAGCAGCTCAAACAATGAAGAATGGAGTGAATGAGTGTGTGTCAGGGCTATTATAGTTTTAAAATTAGTCTTTTATTTTAATTAGTTTTTCAGTTTGTGTTTTCATTTTAGTTTAGTTTTAATTAGTTTAACAAGTGATCTAAGTAGTGTAAGTATAGTTTTTATCAAGGAATTTAATTTTAGTTAATTATAATAACCATGGTGTGCGCGCGCACACACACACACTGACACACACACTGTGTTCAAAATCGAAAGCACCTCCGCTTTCAACGTCGGACTTGGGCCAAAGATGGTTTTGAATGTCGCTTGAGGCTGGCGGCAGAGGCAGCGCAGAGTTCAGGTCGAGCAGAACTGGATGAAATTGGACCGGGACCTGGTGACAAAGGCGTACAGAAGTGTGTGATAGCGCAACTTCGCTAGCTAACTGGTGTTTTTTACGATTTTGTGTGCGACACCAGCGCTTTCACACTGAGTGTGCCCAATTTCAGGGTCCTCTGGCAGATTCCGCTGTCGAAGTCGTTCCGGAACTGGCGAAGTGTGCGCCGATAAATTCCGACCGCGCTGTTGGCAAAATAAAACGTACGTTCCTGGATACTTCAGACAGAAGAACGCACGGAGCTGACTGTGAATCTCACCAACACATTTCCTCCAAACAAAAAAAAAAAAAAAAAAAAAAGGCGATGACGGAAGCGGTAAATGAACGTACATATTTAAGACCTGACTACGTGTAATTTAAGACCAATATGCAAATATGGACGTATTTAAGACTTTTTAAGGCCTAAAATTGAGATTGTCAAATTTAAGACTTTTTAAGACTTTTTAAGACTCCGCGGAAACCCTGTTTAAGATGAGCTAATAAACTACATTTAAATCATTTTATGACTCCTTTCTTTGTCTCTTAACTCTTAAATGAACCATAAACACTCAAATTACCAAAATGCTTTCAAATATGTATCTTCTTATACATTAAATTATTGAAATATGAACTAGTTGCTCCGACCCAAAATTTCACCCATGCCGTCTCCAAGACATTCACACAGAGGCGGAGGCGGAGAATTGGCGCAGGATCCCCGCATTCAAATGGCAGTGTGAATGGGGCAATTGCGCAGCAGTCCCTCCCAGCTGCAGTCAAAGCAGAAAATGGTCACCTCTCCACGTCCAGACTGCAAATCGCGCATGTGCGAAGCCGCCACTGGCTGATCCAATGTTAATGTAAAATTTTCTTTGTCTAAAATAAATCACTGCACTAAGTCTATTTGTAGTTGTAAACATATTCAGGGTGTTTTTTTACTCACTTTTCACATCTCCCACAATGTTATTCCTCTCTCCTATAGCCCAATACAATTACATGCACATGGCCAGTTATGCAAATTGGGTAAAGACATCATTTAGCGACTTCTAGCGAACTTTAGGACAGCCAATAGCGACTTTCCTTATTGAGTAGTTGGCAACAGTGAATACAGGTCAGATTCAACTAAATCATTCACAAAAGTTCAGTGTTAGGCACAGTCTCCTAGCTGGTTAACAGCCATGACTCAAAATCTGCAGGTTATCTGTCCCTTCTTTTGCAGATCCAGGTGACAATGTGAATAAAACAAGGTTTGTTTTAGCAACTAGCATCTAGTTCAGAGCGTATTTATGCAGCTAAGCAGCTAGCGCTAGCAATATCTGAGCCGAAAAGAGAACAAAAGAAAGGTGAAATATCTTAGGTCTCCTTCAGAATAACACAGTGCACAACTGCTAAATCTTTGTTGGTTCAACACACACGCAAAATATCTCAGTGGAGGAACTTTTATCTTTATAGAAAAAGTGAAACATTACATTTTTCCAGGGACATTCACAGCACAATGGTGACACTAATCCTTCGCAAGTCCATCTGCTGGCTACCATGGCAGACTTTTTTTTCTCTCTCTCTCCTTCCGATCACACTGCAAGGCTAAATCCTGATTGGCTCGTTACCTCTATCATCTAGCTATCATGTGCATCTCACATGAAATTAAGGCCTATATCACTCAATTGTCACCTGGAAGTCTGAAAAATGGAAAAGAACCACATTACATCCATTAGATTGAAAATAATGAATCATGTATATATCAATATAACAACTGTCTGCTTTCTCTCTTATTTATTGAACCACAGTTACCTATTTTACCTTAATGTCTCCTATTCAATAAACTACAGTTAACCCTTAGTTTTTATTATTATTATTATTGTTATTGTTATTATTATTACTGTGCTGAAGGACAGATATAGAAGAGGTAAATAAGAGGCAGAACTGTGCCCCCTCATGTCGAAAAGGAGCCTCAGCAGAGTGGGTCGATGCAGAATGTGTACATGTGCCAGAGAGACAGAGAGAGAGAGAGACCTTTTGTTTGATTACTAATGTTGCCGTTTCTGTCAGGAGTTGGGAGCTTGACAGTGTGTGTTCAGAGACCAGTGAGTGTGATGTTTATGGTTGTTTATTACTTTCTGTTATTCCTTATGTTTATATATTTTGATAATCCAGCTAACCAATTAGCTCTTTAATGCTAATAGTTGCTATTAGTAAGAAGTCTCTCACATGTATATGTTTGTATTATTACTGTATATTACTGGTTGTTGTAAGTAAGCTGAATGATTCATTCTTTACCATTCCTGTTACCGTATAGTTAATAATGTACATGCTGTTCTGATAACTGTTCCTTTTATTCTCTGTTACAGAACCACACACACACACACACACACCTTCCCTACATCTTTCACACACATTTCACCCACACACACTCATCTGTCACACTCACACCCTCAGCCATTCTTAATCAGCAATAAAGAAACTAAAAGGAACATCTGGACTTGGGTATTCTAACCGATGCCCCCCAGCGGCCACAAGTGATTCAATCCAGTTTACTATACAGTCCTTACAATAAACCACCATAACAATTACTGTTGTTGTTGTTATTATTTTTTTTATTTTTTCCCCCTTTTTTTCCCTTTCTCACGTTTAGGGCCTAGTAACCTGGGTTACATTCACAGTTTCTTCCTTTCACTGCATCAGAGCAATTATTCTTCAATACAACCTCTTAACCATCCATCACCAGCCCCCAGTAGGGTGTTACGTTCAGCCGTGGCAGTCAGGGTTTTTGTTATCGTTTTCTCCCTCTGTATTTTAGAGACACTGGCCCTCATTTATCAATCTTGCGTGAAAACGGGTGCAGATCTGAGCGCAGAACTGGTCTTACGACAGGACACACGAGTGATTTATGAAACATTCGTATCTGACCAATGATCGGTTCTTGATAAATGCGGTGGCTGAATTCGATCGTCATTAACATGTTACGCCCTTAAATATTCCTGGTTCGGAGGCCTCGCCCACTGAGGTCAAACATGGAGAGAAGAAACACTGGCAAGAAGAGAAACTTATCCGAGATGGAAATCGGCATCCCGGCAGCACCGGCACATGAAGGGGCACTCCATTCACTAATGCAATGTTGTGCAAAACTGAACAGGCCAAAATAATATGGCACACTTTCTCTGGGGTATACAGCTGAGTTCCCCCTGCTGGTCTGAGACGGAGCCACCTGCCCTTCAGCAACCCGAAGCAGCTCCACTATGACCCATGTGCGACTGTGAGCACTATTGAATCTGCGTTCCTGCTCTGTAGCAGGTTTGCCAGCGGGGTTATTAGGTATTCCGTTAATTAGTTGTCATGTTATCATATTTTATTTTACAAAAAAGTGGCATCAGTAAAAACGTTGGCTTTTTTTAAAATTCGTTTTAAGAATCTGTTTTGATCTGTTCTAAAAATGTGACTGCTTATGCTTAATGACAGCTGAGGTTTGTTTAATAATTATTTTCAGACTCAGCCAGATTTTGCTGTGTTGCACCGCAAATCCACAGACTCAGATTTGCGTACACGAGCTCAGACCTGACGTGAGATCTGATCGTAGCTTCCGCTCACGTC
The DNA here is from genome assembly GCA_963678695.2 of Diplodus puntazzo. Taxonomy (NCBI): domain Eukaryota; kingdom Metazoa; phylum Chordata; class Actinopteri; order Spariformes; family Sparidae; genus Diplodus; species Diplodus puntazzo. The sequence continues at coordinate 3,398,969 of OZ023164.1, forward strand.
CAAATTGATAAATGCCAAAGCTTGCGTGGAAATGGCTGTACGCACGGTTTTCTGCTGTACGTTTGTTTGATAAATGAGGGCCACTGTGTAGTGTGGACAACCTGGACATGCCATCTCACTCTGCCCCCTTTTGCATCCAGCTCCAAGGAACTCTCTCATGGCCTCAACAGACTTTCCCACTTCAGGCTCTGAATGACTCAGTTGCTGACGATAACTTGATTGACTCTGAAAACGTTTACAAACTAAAATTCCCACTCAGACTCTTCCATCTCCCAAGGATGTTTTTGCACTTTGTCATTCCAATTACCTCCACAATGCTGCCCCCCCCCGCGTTACCACTCTACTCCTGCCACCCCTGAACACACTGACCTTCCTCTGTTCCCTCAGACTATCACGACCTTACGACCCTCCCCACAGACTATACAACTGTTCTGTCGACCTCTTCCTACAAGCCGTCTCTACAACCTGACCCACCCTGAGCAAGAGGCCATGGAGACCTATATCAACGACTCACTAACTACCTGACTCATTCATCCCTCTTCTTTACAAATAGGGACCTCACGAAGAAGATGAAGCCGGGTATTGTTGTAAATAAATACATTTTAACTGTTCTACCTTGTTCAGTCTCTGCATTCTGGGTCAAACACAAACAATCAAACAAACAAAGTCAATGACCTGGGCTTCAACACATCCCTCTGCAACTGGATTCTGGACTTCCTAACAAACATAAATATAGATAACCACAGTCCCTCAACCCTCACCCTAAGCACTGGTGTTCCACAAGGATGCATGCAGAGCCCCCTCCTTTACTCCCTCTTCACCTACAACTGCACACCTGCATATTATTCGAACACCATTGCCAAGTTTGCAGAGATCAGAATGGTGATTCCTCTCATCAGCAACAATGATGAGTTGGCCTACAGGGAGGAGGTCCAGCACCTAACAGCGTGGTGCTTCAACAACAACTTGGCTGTCAACACCAAGAAGACCAAAGAGCTTATTGTGGACTACAGAAAGTCAAATGAAGACTGACTTCAGTCTGACTAGTGGCTTCTCTAATGTTATTAGCAAAGCAGAAATCAATGTTCTTTAACATGGGCTCAATCAGTGAACTTCATGGCTCACAGGATGGATGAATAATTTGGTTACTGTTAGGGCTGACACAATGATGAGTTAGTCCCCCTATTTTGAATGTATAAACAGTATATAAACATTTGATAAAAACTTAATGACATACTAAAATGTAGTAAATGTAATGCATATAAGTGGCCATTCATGTACACTGCCTGGCCAAAAAAAAGTCGCCATCAAAAAAAAAGGACACCCACTCTAATATTTTGTTGGACCGCCTTTAGCTTTGATTATGGCACGCATTCGCTGTGGTATTGTTTTGATAAGCTTCTGCAGTGTCACAAGATTTATTTCCGTCCAGTGTTGCATTAATTTTTCACCAAGATCTTGTATTGATGATGGGAGAGTCGGACCACTGCGCAAAGCGTTCTCGAGCACATCCCAAAGATTCTCAATGGGGTTAAGGTCTGGACTCTGTGGTGGCCAATCCATGTGTGAAAATGATGTCTCATGCTCCCTGAACCACTCTTTCACAATTTGAGTCCGATGAATCATGGCATTGTCATCTTGGAATATGCCCTAAGAAGAAGAAAAAATCCATTGATGGAATAACCTGGTCATTGAGTACATTTAGGTAGTCAGCTGACCACATTCTTTGGGCACATCAAGTTGCTGAACCTAGACCTGACCAACTGCAGCAACCCCAGATCATAGCACTGCCCACGCAGGCTTGTACAGTAGGCACTCGGTATGATGGGTGCATCATTTCATCTGCCTCTCTTCTTACCCTGATGCGCCCATCACTCTGGAACAGGGTACATCTGGACTCATCAGACCACATGACCTGTGGAGGAAGCTGTTGATAAGGAAGGAAGCTGTTGATAAGTCTATTATTTCGAACTTTATGACTCCGGAACCGTTTTCCTGATGGGAGCAGTTCGAAAGAATGTGTGGAGAGGGTGGGAGGCATCCCTGATGATGTTCAGTGCCCTGCTCCTGCAGCGGCTTTGGAAGAGTTCTTGGACAGAGGGGAGGGACCCTCTCAGCTCCTCTCACTAGTCTCTGCAGGTCTCTTTTGTTCGACATACTGCAGCTGGAGTACCATGTCGAGATACAATACGTCAAAACGTAGAAGTATGCTGGTTGGGAGAGAGGCTTGTTTCAGCTTCCTCAGGAAATACAGTCTCTGCTGGGCCCATTTCGTGATCCCTGAGGTGTTTCTATTCCAGCTTAGGTCCTGTGAGATCTGCACTCCGAGGAACTTGATGAGAGGAATTCTCTCTACTGTGCGGCCACTGATCATCTCCTTTGTTTTGTCTGCATTGAGCACCAGATTATTTTCTCTGCACCAACCCTCTAGGTGTTTAACTTCTTCCCTGTACATTGATTCCTCATTTCTATGAATTAGTCCCACCACTGTGGTGTCATCCGCGAACTTGATGATCAGGTTCCACTCGCGTCTGGATGCACAGTCGTGTGTTAGCAGTGTAAACAGCAATGGATTGAGTACACAGCCTTGAGGAGATCCAGTGCTCAGCGTGCTGGAGTTGGAAGTGTTATTTCCAACACGGACAGACTGAGGTCTCTCCGTCAGAAAGTCCCGTATCCAGAGACATGTGGCGGTGTTCAGGCAGAGTAGGAGGAGTTTCTCCATTAGTTTCTGGGGGATGATAGTATTGAATGCTGAGCTGAAATCAATGTACAGGATTCTGGTGTAGGTGTCTTTCTGGTCCAGCTGAGTGATGACTGAGTGCAAGGTGGTGGATACTGCATCCTCTGTGGAGCGGTTGGGATGATAAGCAAACTGATATGGGTCATGTGATGCAGGAAGGCTGGCTGTGATGTGTGGTTTGACAAGCCGCTCAAAACACTTAATCACAATTGGTGTCAGTGTGATGGGGCGGTAGTCGTTCAGACAGGATACAACTGATTTTTTTGATACTGGTATTATAGTGGATGTTTTGAAGCATCTGGGGACGATGGCCTGACTGAGGGAGATGTTGAAGATGTCAGTCAGGACATCTGCTAGCTCACCAGCGCAGGTTCTGAGCATTTCCGTTGATTGACCCTGGTTAAGGTCCTGTGTGTGTCAGCTGCATTTATGGTGAGGGCTGGCCCGATAGATGGTGGAGAGGGAACAGCTCTCCCTCTGATTGTCGGGTTTGGTGCTTCAAAGCGTGCAAAGAAGTTGTTGAGCCTGTCTGGAAGAGAAGCATCATCGTCATTGATCCGCTGCCTGGACTTGTAATATGTCAGAGCTTGGACATCCTGACACATCCGTCTGGTGTTTCCTTTGTCACAGAGGTGTCCCTTGATTTTCTCTGCATAGGTGCCATTTGGCGTCTTGATTCCCTTTGAGAGTGCAGACCTGGCTGAGCAGAGAGCAGTCATATCTCCTGCCCTGAAGGCTGCATCTTGTGCTGTCAGCAGCGAGCGCACCTCTGTAGTCATGCAGGGTTTGCAATTGCCACGTGCAGTGAAAGTCTTAATTACAGTGACATCATCTGTGCACTTTGCAATGTAGCTGGCTACCACCTCAGCATATTCTGCAATGTTTATCTGATCTCCATTGGAGGCTGCTGTATTAAAAGCCTCGCAGTCGGTGTGCATGAAACAGTCCTGAAGTGCTGAGTCTGCCCCCTCGGGTCAGGTCCTGATTTGTTTTTTCACTGGCCTGCTGCGCTTCAGTAGTGGTTTGTAAGCAGGCACCAGCATGACAGATAGATGATCAGAGCGGCCGAGGTGGGGGCGGGGCGTTGCCTTGTACGCATCTGATAATCATCATTATCATCATCATTCCAGATAACTGGAGGACAGGAATCTTTTGATTTTTGCTACATTTTGTAGCTGCAGGAAAGAGGACTGGACAAGTTTTGTAACATGTAGGTCAAATGTCATATGCTGGTCGAAGATGATACCAAGATTCTTAGCAGTGGGTTTGATGTTAGTGCATAGTGGTCCAATAAACTGATCAACTGCAGTGACAAATTTATCAGGGCCAAATAAAATGATTTCAGTTTTATCTGGATTTAAGTGGAGAAAATTGAGAGACATCCAGTCTTTGATAGCAGCTAAGCACTCATGGAGAGAGGACAGTTGATTTAGGTTATTGGATTTCGCAGAAAAGTAGATCTGTGTATCATCCGCATAACATTGATATGACATGTCATGGAAGCGGCTGAACAAATGACCCAGAGAAAGCATGTACAAGGAGAACAAAATTGGACCAAGAACCGACCCCTGAGGGACACCACACAGAAGGGGAGCGTAAGAGGAAACATGGTTATTAATGCAGACATTAAAGACTCTATTAGTCAAATTGGAATGAAACCAATTTAAGACTGTACCAGAAATGCCAACCCAATTCTGTAGCCTATCCATTGAAATGGCATGATCGATAGTATCAAAGGCTGCAGTCAGATCAAGAAGAATAAGGATGGGGGGGCGCTAGCAAGCACCGCATGGATTAGACGTTCTCCCGGGAGGCTCCGAAACACCCTTGCTAAAATTAGATTTATAATCCATGTTTACACCACTAATGTGCAATTATGAGCAACTCTGGTAGACACCTGGCTAGGGGGAAACCTGCAAACGCAAAACCAGCGGCTAAGAAAGATGGTAAAGCTGTTTTTACAGCTGAAGAAGATGATGAGGCTAACAGCCTAAACGCGCTAGCAAGCGGCACCTGCGGTAGCGCCGACGAGGCACTGAGCCAACAGCCCACACTGGCTAGCATCCTAACAGCTATTAGGAAACTGGAGGAGGGCATGATGACCAGATTCAACACCCTGGACTCAAAACTACAACTGGTCCAAGCCTCCCTGACCAACCATGCAACACGTATCACAGACTGACAGGGGTGTGCCTCCGACCATGAGACCCGCATTTCTGCCCTGGACGGACGCTGCGCGGAGCTGATGGAAATCAACAACACTTCGAAACGGAAACTAATCGACCTTGAAGCTCGATCTAGACGCTCTATCATCATAATTATGGGCTTACCTGAAAAGGCTGAGAAGGGCAATCGGACGCAGTTCGTCAAAGAGTTTCTTCTGCAGCTTTTAGGAACCAATAACTTCCCAGACGATCTCAAAGTGGACCGCGCTCACCGTTTAGGCGCACAGTCCTCTCCGGCGCGACGACGCATCATGATCGCCAAAATCCACCACTATCCAGACAAGGAGAAAATTGTCAAGTTCGCCCACCTGCAGGCTCCACTGTCTTACAACGGCGCCCGGATCAGTATTGTGAGCTTCACCGCTCACGCTCGCTCGGGAGGAAGGAAGGACGGAAGGCAGCTGGCGTTTCTAGTGGGAATTATGCGTTTGATTTGCTCGCAGGTCCAGGACGTGCTGTACCTCGTTTTTGCTGGTGCTTGGACCCGTCTCCCAGCTTTCCTTAACCAGGTCCAAGACACCCCGTGGTTTTCTGCCGAACAGGAGTTCGAAGGGGGAAAATCCCGTGGAGGCCTGGGGAACCTCCCGCACTGCAAACAACAGAGGGTCCAACCATTTATCCCAATTACAGCTATCCTCGTGCACAAACTTACGAATCATGTTCTTTAGTGTCTTGTTAAACCGCTCCACCAGGCCGTCGGTCTGGGGATGGTATGCACTAGTCCGGATTGAATGGACGCCCAGTAATTCGTATAGTTCGCGCAGTGTGCGTGACATAAACGACGTGCCCTGATCAGTCAGGATCTCTTTCGCCCGAATGCCCGGCCAGTAAAATCGGGCCATGATCCGGTTCAGTGTTTTATCATAACCGAGGTGAACTGCCATGGGGTTGTGATGAGCCGCCTGGAAAATTGTTTCCCGACGGCTTCGTGGTATCAACAACTGGGTGAGCTCTTCTCCTGTCCGAACGTCACGACTTGCTCTGTATAATCTGTCCCTAATGACAACAAAATAGGGGTGAGTGAGTGCTGTGTTAGGGTGGACCTCGCAACCATCAATTTTCATCACTTGGTCAAAGGCGTGACGGAGGGTCTCATCCCGAGACTGCTCGAGTGGAAAATCTTCCATGGAGGCTATCTGGCCCCCGGAGCCAGCCGTGCTGGCCCCTGTGGCCCCGTGCCCCCACCCGGCAGCACCAGGATGCGGCCCCCCTGTCTCACCACTGAGCACAGCACACCACTCACATTTCCCTGACGTACGTGACCGCATCCTTATCGTTTCCCCCGCTAAGATAGCAAACCCCGGCCAATTCGTGCCCGAGATTAGAGGGTGTGTGAGGCGAGTGCTAACTCCAGCCCTGACTCTATGCTTTTTCCCTTGAAAATAAATTTCCAGAGCCACCACCGTATCCCCATGCACACATTTCACCTTCACCCATGATGCCTCCAGCAATGCCCCCGGTCGAACCAAGCGCTGGCTGATCATGGTCTGTTCACGACCAGAGTCCGGGCCTCCTCCCTCATGCTCCGCCAGGGCAGGGAGAGATGGTTCTCCGCGAGGACGATCGCGGCCTCGATGTCGGTGGCACTGGACCCAATTGGCGGTGGACAAGGGTAGGCCGGCGATGAACTGCTCCAGTGCCACCAACAATGTCCTCAGTGGAGTTTGTCCCCAGCTGGACAAACTCCGAGGAGCTGCTGCGCGTAGGAAAAGAGGCAGTCGGCCTCCTCAAAAGACAGCCCCCTGAACCGCCGCCGGTGTCCCTCTGGTGTGCTGCCTGGCCAGTCCAGGATGGCTCTCTTTAGCTGGCTGAAGTCAGAGCGCGAGGCCGCCGGCAGGCTGTGCGCGGCTAGCTGCGCCACGGTAGTGAGCAGGGGGAGAAGCCGGACCACCCTCTCCTCCTCCGGCCACCCACATGCCTCCGCCGTGCCCTCGAAGATGTCAACAACAGGCGGAGGCCGGCCCCGACTGGGCTCCTGATCAGCGGCCAGAGCAGCCTGGGCAACCGGGCGCTGCAGCAGCTCCCACAGGAGAGCACGATTGTCCCGCTGGGCCGTCGCGATGTCCACCAGGGCCTGGGACTGCTGCTGCTGGAGCACGGTGGTGCTCTCCTGCATCACCGCGAGGCGCTGGAGGGCCATCGACAGCGGCGTCTGTCCTTCCATGGGGTTCCTGTTCAGGCGCCAGATGTGAGCTTCACCGCTCACGCTTGCTCGGGAGGAAGGAAGGACGGAAGCTGGAATGTGAGAGGCCTAAGAACCGGCTTAAAGAGAGGAAAGATTTTCTCCCATTTAAAATCCTTATCCGGGGACATATTTTTATGCAAGAAATGCATATTAAACACACTGAGCAATGGATATTGAAATGTAGCTGGATCTCACAAATATATCAGTCAACTTTTTCCTCTGAGGCTAGAGATGTAGCTATACTCATCCGCCGAAACATCCCATTTGAACATATCTCAACCATTTCTGACCCGAATGGCCGTTACCTTATTGTAACAGGCCACATTTTGTCAAGACACGTAACCTTCTTAAACATATATGCACCTAACTTTGATGATCCTGGATTCTGTAGTAGAGTTTTCAATCTTATCCCCAATTTATCAGCCACCCACTTAATTGCAGGAGGAGATTTTAATGCTATTCTGGATCTTTTTACTGATAGACTTTCCACTCGCCCCTCCAACCCTTCTAATTCCACCATTGTTCTAAATAACTTAATTGACTCCATGAATCTTGTTGATATATGGCGACTGCAGCACCGGACTGATAGAGACTATTCTTTTTTCTCGCACGTGCATAAATCATATACAAGAATTGACTACTTTCTGATAGATGCTAAATTAATTTCAACCAGATATCGCAACATCTTAATTTCCGACCACAGCCCTGTTGAATTAAAAATAGACCTCGGCAGAGCAAAGCCCATATTTGATTGGCGATTTAACCTATTATTACTCGATAACAAGCTATTCTACCAACAAACAGCCAACCTGATAACAGACCATTTGTCTCACAATGACAAGTCTGATGTAACTGATTCCACTCTTTGGGAAGCGTTCAAGGCTGTCATGCGAGGACATATCATAGCCTACGAAGCTTAACTGAAAAGAGATAGAGAGAGGGAGATGTCAGAAATAGTGGCCCAGCTTTCAGCTCTTGAAAACATCTACAGAACTACCGCATCACCCTCTACGCTGAATGACGTATTAAAACTGAAATTTCAAATATAACACTATTCTTTCTAAACAAGTGAGTATGATGCTATTAAAAGTAAAACAAAAACACTTTGAATTGGCTGATAAACCTGACAAACTCTTGGCGCGACAGCTCAAAAACATTCAGGCTAACAGGGCAATCTGCAAAAATTAAAACCGAAACAGGAACCATTTCCACTGATCCGAAAGAAATTAATGATTGTTTCCGTAAGTTTTATGAGGAGCTCTACACCTTCAAGTCCACTGCAGATATCTGCAGATCTCAGACTTCCTCCATGCTCTGCATTTACCCAAATGAATCCCCACAGCATTAACAGATTTAAATGCAAATATGACTTTAGAAGAAATGGCTGGGGCTATACACTCCTTTCTTAATGGGAAAGCCGCTGGTCCAGATGGATTTGGCATAGAGTTTTATAAAGCATACGTGGACAAATTCTCCCCCATCATGTTAAGGATGTTTAATCATTCCATTGCAACTGGCCGACTCCCTGACTCTCTATATTTAGCTAACATCTCCTTAATATTGAAGAAAGATAAGGATGAGAGTGAGACAGATCCAGCCTCGTACCGCCCTATTGCTCTCCTTGGCTGTGACCTTAAGGTGTTTATGAAAATACTTGCAAACAGACTCAATAAGTGTATTGCAAGTATAATTCATCAGGATCAAACTGGTTTCATCCCAGGCAGATTCTCCTTCTTTAATGTCAGGCGTCTGATGAACATTATGTACTCCAATTACAGCAAAGATTCCAACATTTCCATACTAGCTCTTGATGCAAAAAAAGCTTTTGATCAGGTTGAGTGGAAATATATCTTGGCCATGATAAAGGAGTTTGGTCTGGGCGATAACTTTGCTGCCTGGGTTGAAATGCTGTACGCCTGCCCGTCAGCCTCAGTCACTACCAACTATGACAAATCACCTTCCTTTTCATTACATCGTTCTTGCCGACAGGGTTGCCCTCTGAGCCCGCTGCTTTTTGCACTGGCCATAGAGCCCCTTGCCGTGAGCATAAGAAATCATCCCTCTATCTCCCCGCTGATTTTAGGGAAGGTCGATCACCGCATCTCGCTCTATGCTGATGACATAGTTTTGTTCCTCTCCCACCTCAAGGAATCCTTACCTCCTCTGTTAGTTCTTATTAATACATTCGGGGAACTCTCAGGCTACACGATAAACTGGGAAAAGAGTGAGTTCATGCCTCTCAAGGGTGACCTGAGCCCATTGTTTCTCAAAACCCTACCTTTTCGTATCGCTACAGTAAAAATTAAATACCTAGGAGTCGTTGTCCCCAAAGATCCCAAATTGATTTATAAGCTGAATTACTTGAATATGATAGAAAAATTGAAATCTAACATTGAGGCCTGGAGACTGCTACCTTTGTGTATGTTAGGTCGTGTCAATGCAACTAAAATGATGGCTCTCCCTAGGTTTCTCTACCTCTTCCAAAACTTACCTATATTCATACCAAAAGCCTTCTTTAAATTACTAGATTCTGTTGTTTTTCCCTTCATCTGGGGATTTAAAGCACACCACATTGCTAAAAATCACATAACCAAGCCTAAACTTATGGGAGGCCTTAGCCTACATAAGTTCCAGCACTATTACTGGGCGGCAAACTTCAGAGCATTAATGTATTGGCAAGATGCACTCCCAGGCAAAGTCTCTGCCTCCACCCATGGCTAGCGATCGAGAAAGATCTCCCCAAAAGCTCTCTCCCCCCTCTCCTCTTCTCACCAGCCAAATTCTCAACATCCATTACAGTCAACAACTTCATGGTTACCAACTCTTTAAAAATCTGGCACCAATTAAGGAAATCATTTAATTTGCCGGACACCTCTGTTCACAGTCCATTGTGCTACAACCATGCCTTCCCCCCATCACTAAAAGCACTTTCGCTCTTTGGGGAAATAAAGGCATCACAGCTATTGCAAACCTTTACATCGACAACACTTTTGCTACCTTTACCCAGCTGAAAGGCAAATACTCACTCCCAGCTTCACATTTCTTTCGTTACCTTCAGATCAGATATTACGTTTGCACAAATATATCAAATTTCGAATTAATCCCACCCCCCATTGAACTGTATATTTTTATGAAACAGGCCCCTGATGCAAGGAAACTTGTCTCTTGGTTTGTCGGTCTCTTTGCATCACATAACCCAGTTTCCACACAGCATTTAAAGGAAGCCTGGGAGAACAACCTTGGTGTGATGATTGGTGATGAAGTCTGGGAGGCTAGCCTTAAAGTCCGTGTAAAGCAAAAATAAATTTGTGTGATGAGTTTGTCATACCACAGAAACATGTGTCATTGACCACTGAGCCAAATTTGAAAGATTAAAAAAATTGCCAAGTATATAAAATTAGGTCTCAAAATCCTGTAAAAACAAGCACTTCTCTCTGCTGTGAAACGCTGGGGGCGTGTCAGTTAGAGGCGCTGGAGCCACGCCCACACAGGAGGGGAGCCGCCTCCGTGTACTGCAGGAGGACCTAACCTATTTTTTTTTGTATGAAAATCTTTATTTAACATTTGCAAAAGTACAGACAATCAGATATAGCAGGCACTGAGTGATAAGACAAGATACAAAATGAATAAAAAATATATCTCTTGATAAAATAATACATGTAATTGGAATAGAATATTTCTTATTTTGGGGTAAGTGAAAATGACTTTAAGTATTGTAGTGTCCGTTCACTTTTCTTATTTGGCATCAGTTTTAAGGTGTCTATGTAAAGAATAAACTCATTTGTGAAGACATTAAAGTTTGGGAGGGACTTGGAAAATTTACTCTTATGGATGTGGAATTTACCTATTAAAATCATGAGGTTTATTGTGGAGCAAATTGATTTGTCGTTATATTCGAATTTTGAAATAATATCTTTGGGTCTTATTGTTACATATTGTTTAGTTTTGTGGAGGACATAACCTACAGTAACAATGGAAGCTACTAGCAGCGTCATCGATGGACCCAGCCGGACCCGTTTGAGCCATCAGAGCCAGAAACTGACTCTCAGTCAGACACTGATAGTGCTCAGCCTCGTTCCTCACAGGCCATGTTTTACATTACACACAAACATAACACCCCAGTCTACATATAACTCCTTGTCATAGCTATATTGGTGCACATATAAATATAATATGTGGATTATCATTGTGCTGTCAGATGGACCCGAGACTCAGGGACTCAGGCCAAATCATGTCATGATTAAATGCAATAACATCTGCTAACATTACATGGACATGACAGGATGCACGATGTAAAATCACCTTCAGGATTGGCACCTTCAGCAAAATGCATTTAATTGCCCGTGCACGTTGTGTCCGAGCCGGCCGGGCGACACATTAACCAGGGTTCTCCCCAGACGGTGGAACAGCAGCGCTGCGACGCTATACTCATCCTCAATGTTAGCTGCTTTACAGTGGGTGTTTGTGGGCTGCAGCAATCTTGTTAAAAAAAAAAAAAAAAAAGCGCCCGCCTCTGGCGGTGACGAGCGTCCGACCGTTCTCTGGCTGATGGCGATAACGACCGGGATAACGACCAGGTCGGGCTCGGACAGAGAATCTAAAGTCTGGCCGGTGGCGGGGATGAGAGCACCTGTTGTCGGCAGGACGGTTGCAGTGACGGTGACGGTACACGTCATGTTAATGACGTCGGTGTTTCCCCAGGTGTTCCCTGAAGGTGTTCCCCTTGTCTACCTAAACCTGCGGACAGTTTGTAATCATATGGATGCTGTTATAATGTGTAGTGATCCAGATTCTGACCCACCAAACATCCTGGACAGTGACGGAGTGAAGTTTTTCGCGCTTAATTGCATAATTATACATAATCACCATCAGTAAACAGGATGCTGTCTGACTCTGTCACTCGCGGGGACGGAGGCTGTTTTCTGGGGGAAAGTTCCCTGAAGTCTCGGTCAGGAGCGGGGGCAGTCGCGGGTGATTTATTTTCATCACAAACACTCGGTGAGTTAAAGTCTTTGCCGGTGACAGACGCTGTTTTCTGAGCAGAAATGTGATGAGGAGTCGGGAGGACAGGCGGTGTCGGTGGGACCCACCGTCAGCGGGACGGAGAGGGTCGGCTGCGGCCACATAAGGCCGGTAGCACGCGCCATCAGCGGGTCGATGGGGGCCGGGGGCGGCCACATAAGGCCGTTGGCACTTGCTGTTGGCGGGAGGAGAGGATGCAAGCCGGGACGGAGAGGATCGGTTCGGCCCCAGTGACCAGCCTAAACGGACTCTGCAGAAATCCAGACTTTACCTGGTGACAGGTGCTGAAACGATCAGGGGTAAAGTGGGCACTGCAGAGACGGTGTTGGTGGTGATGTTTAACTCCCCACAGTAACGTTAGCTCCTCTTGACAAAATCGATCCACCGTTTCTTTACGTTGCCATCTGAAGGAAACTTAAATAAGCTAACAGCGCCATCACCCTGCACACTGTGGCATCCAGGAAAGGTGCAGGAGCGATGAGGAGGAAATGTGACTGTTTAGCTGACTGGTTGGCTGGTTAGCTAGCTGCAAACTATTGTAAGCAATGCTATCCGAGACTGGAGAGCGAGTGGGAGAACCGCTGAAGCTGATGCGCTGCACGTATTTATACCACTTCTGCAGCAGGGCGGGGTTTATGCAAATCATGGCCGCGTTACGTAACGCGGCCATGATTTCTGACCCGCCCATTAAATCCTGAACACAGAAATGTTGAAAAACAGTTTGTGAGCCTAGCTCCAAAGTTAAATTCTAAATGGTCGAATGGCTTTTTCATGTTTTAAGTAAACACATTTATGACCTGTTTAATGTGTTTAGAAGAAAATGGCTGATTTTGCTTAACACGGACTTTAAGGCTATTCACACCTGCTCTATAAATTCCAGACACCAGCTTATTTAATTTAAAGTAATCCACAGATTACACTACTCCTGCACTAAACTACACTCTTTCTATCCTACTGTCTCTCCACTTTGCCCAAAATGTAAATTTGTAGAGGGCACCTTGGGCCACCTTTTCTGGTCTTGCCCCAAATTAAACAAATTTTGGTCATATTTTCAAGTGTCTTTCTGAAGTGCATAACTGTGTAATTGTACCTGACTCATTCATTGCCATTCTGGGCACAACCCATCACCCTTTAACTTTAAACCTTCTGCAACAAAAGGCAATACGGTACTGTGTGGTCATGCAAAGAGGAATATTCTAACCCTTTGGAAAAAGGAAGAGGTGCCTACTTTTGGGGCATGGCTGGCAGAGGTTACCAATTTATTGCATCTTGAGAGGATTAGATACACTACTTCCTGTCATTCTGTGACCTTTGATAGAATGTGGCAACCATTTCTCTCTTACCTGTCAAGAGAGGACTAAAGCATCAATGTCATCGCATTCGTGTTTGGGCATGCAGATGTATGGACATGGTATGTATTTGTGCTGTGTGTATCTGTGTGCATGTGTGTCCATCCATGTGTATGTATATGAATAAAATTCGCAGATCCTTCTCTCGATCATGGCAACATACTATAAACTCTCATCTCATAGCTGGCGCTGTTTTTTTATGTTAACTGTTTAACTCTTTAAGTGTAGGGTTGTTGTTGTGTTTTGTTTCACGGTTTTTTTTGTTTGTTTGGTCTGTCTTGTTTTTGCTGCTTTCCCTTTTTAAAATTCCTTTCTCCTGCCTGTTTCCTCCAGAGGATAGGGAATGGTAGAGCCTTTTGTTTTTGAATTAGTGTCACATGTTTGTAAGTTTTTTCTGCTTTTTTGTAAGTAATCTTTGATGTTTGTCTATAAAAACTGAAAACCTACAAATAAAGTATTAAAAAAAAAGAAGAACAAGGAAGGAGCCTTCACCTTTGTCATGATGCAGTCTCGGTGATGTGTTTTTGGCAAAAACCAGATTAGAATTTGTCAAAGATTCTAAGACCTTCTACCAGGAGTCCAATGAAGCTGGTATGGGTCCAATTTCCATGGAAGTTGGTGGAAGGGTGAAGCATGGATCAAGAGCCCATTAAATTTTGGAACTAAATTATGGGGTGGATACACACATTTTTTTTTTATCTTTCTCAAACTTTTGGCTCTGGCAGAATAAATGCCATACATCTTAAAATCCAGTCAAACATAGTAACAAAACCACCAACTTTTGAAATAAGCAGACTCCATACAACAATCCACATTCACAGGTACCAGTTATCCTCTTAGGTAGCCTACACATATGGATGCCCCAACCTCATACAGAAAGCAGGTGTTGTGCAGCACTTGAAGTCAGTTGTTGCCTGGGAACCAGTACAATTCTAACATCACTATCATTTAATGCTTTTTTATCAGGTGGCAAGGTCTGTCTATGGAATAGTAAATAAACAGATTATGCAACATCCTATTCTTACTCACATCCAAATGTGAATTGTCTGGTGTGTCCAGGGATATGAAGGAAACAAGATCTTACTTTATCCTTCATAAGAAATAGTTATATTTTCCATGAAGCCTTGTGCATCTTCAAGACGTGCATTGCGTCAGAAGGTTAAAAGCCGTTTCACACCAAGTGCGAATTTCCGTGCAGATTATGCATGCTTTACATGCAGAACATTGCTGCACGGATAGTCCGCAAATCCGTGCCGCATTTTCGTATCGCACGGGTGTGAAACGGCTTTAAGCCATCTGCTCCAGAATACTTCTGATTACATTTCTGCAGTTGATCCTGATTATCAGGGGCACCGCCAGAGACTTTGGGCCCCATGAAAAGAAATCTAATTGAGCCCTTGTATAGGCTGTGATGAAGCACCAGCTCTCTCACTAGTTGCTAACCAGTTTTTCAGAAAGGTGGAAAGACACTCGGACACAGTTTTCCATTTTCTTTATTTAAATTGTTTTCACTAACATTTGCTAAATACAAAGAATTGTATTTAAGTTGATTACACAAAATGTTATATATATATATACATATATATATATATATATATACATATATATATATATATATATATATATATAAATACATATACATACATATATATATATATATATATATATACACATACATACATATATACATACATATATATATATTAGGGCTGTCAAACGATCAATTTTTTTAATCGCGATTAATCGCATTTTGTCCAGTTAACTCGCGATTAATCGAAAATTAATCGCAATTTTTTTGGCACATTTTTTTCTGTTCTAAATGTACCTTAATGTATTTTTTCATGTTCGTAATGCTTTTAACAACCTAAGAAAGGTCAAATATGCTTGCATTATGAAAATGTTTATTCAACACTTCAAATCATGCAGGAAAATAAATCCAGGGTTGTCTGCTGTTGGCGAGGGGGGGCGACGGGCTCGCTGCATCTGCCGTCTGTTTGGCTTGCAAGTGGTGTCCACTGACACTGCACGTTTTTCTTCTTCGCCTTTTTCACGCAGTGTGCTGCTTTCTGTCAGTCGGTATCACACTGATGATCGCCATGGCTCCGGTGCAGCAAAACAATAAAGAGTACGACTTGAAATTCAAACTTTCTGTCGTGATATATTCAGAGGAAAACTCGGGAGAAGCAGCCGCTAGACGTTTCTCTGTTGACCCCAAGAGAGTGAGAGAAACGGAGCTTCAGCGTCTGTCCGAGGAGGACAGCAGCAGGGCCAGGCTGCCTGCTGGAGGGAGGGAGAAGGCTAGCGAGGAGCCTGAGATAAACATGCGGGGATGACTTATCAGCAAACGCCACGAGAGAGTGTCCCGCAAAATGATCAGGGCGATGGCGAAACAAATGTCCACCACCATGAGTGACAGCAGAGATGAGGAGTTTGCAGCGAGTGCTGCTTTTCGGTCTGCCGTGTTTTTAACGAACCGCCAGCCCTGCTTCTTCTTCTTCTGATTCCCTTTCTTATTTTTCTGCCACCCTCTGTATCAAAACTATGGGTGCCGCCGACGGCCGTAAATCATACATTGCGCGTTTTTTTTTTAATTTTTTTTTTTATACTGAGCGTTAATCGCGCGTAAAAAAAATTAATGGCGTTAAGAGGACGTTGCGTAAACGCGTTAACTTTGACAGCCCTAATATATATATATATATATATATACACACAAATACAAATAAGACTTGTGGTAATCCAAGTAATAACCTGTCAGAGTTGGCGTCCTTTGTGGTGGCCATCTTGTCCTGTGTGGAAAGAGGAAACGCGCCTCAGCAGTAGCCTTTTTATGTGGAGTCTGAGAAGGCGTGTTCTCAGTGGCGATTGGATCATGGAAGTGTGATGTCATGATGGGTAATTAAGTTAAATACTGAATAAAGTACAAATCATGTGTTTGTTGTGAATGTGCAGTAGGTATCTTAGGCTAAGGATGAATGCATTTACAACTTGTTAGTGTGAGCAAGTGAAAGAAAACCATGTCTATGCATTGTAAACCTTTTTTAACTCTCTATTATAAAGATCTGCCCTGATAGCACAGTTGAATTGGAAAGGCGGACTCTCCCGCTATATATGTGAGTGGAATGGGAGAGGGCGGGGAGGTTTTTTGGGGGGTTTTTCCGTGAGAAAAGAGCAACCTGAGTGGTCTGAAGCTCAGTAAGAAATGTTTGTTTCTTTGTTTGTTTTTGAGACTAAAATAAAAGTCTTTCTATTTTTTTCTGCACAACCCTTGCCAGTGTGATGTTTTATCTTCCACCACGTTTTGCTGCTCCTCACCTTATAACATAGGCCGGCGAAAATTTTCTATGCCGTTTTATATAAAACTATGCATTTTAATGATATTTTTGACTATCATTCCCATATTTGTGAAAAGAACAACATGACAATTACTTGGTTACTGCTCACTGTCCCCCTTGTAGTCCCGCATGCAGGTCTAGTTTATCTCCGAAACTGAAGACTCACAGGTGGTGGCGTTGGATTTGGGGTGAAAAAATACATATATGAGGCTATATGGAGATTAAATCGCAACAACCATATAATCTTCTGATTTCCAGAAAATATAAACATTTCTCTGCTTGTATTGAGTAACACAGTCTGCATGCAACAGAAATGTTCTCCTCTGTTCCTACTGCAAAGCAGAGGGGTGAAAGTCCCAGACTACTGACCAAACATTCTATTTTAGTGACAGCTGAATTTTAACTATATTATATATACACATACATATGCTCTTTTTTATATCAGAACTGTTTTTAATACATGAAAATTATTCTGAAATAAATATGGACTATAAGCTATTTTCATTTTATAGGGGGCTGACACACAGCTGCTGCTGCTGATGCACTTGACGTATCTGTTCGAACGACACGTTTATGTGTGTTGGGTATAGTTACTTTGGAAAGTAGTTAATTAGGTTACAACGTTACCATCAATTAAAAGTAATCAGTTACGTTACAGCCAGTGGCGTAGGCAGAATTTTTATCTTGGGTGGGCCAGTACAAAATTGGATGGGCCATCTTTTCTCAGAAAAAAGGACAGTGTATTTAATTTACAACGCACAGCACTGTTAACCACTTTATTGCACAAAGTTGGCAACTAAACATGAACCAAACAGCAGGGGACACTTAAACATACAACAAGATGCATTAGACTTAAATCTGAAGTACCAGGCACATGTTCACCAATCAGTAATAAAAAAAAAATCTACTAACTGGCTACAAGACACTCTTCACATCACAGGCAAATATGAAGCAGTGCTAACAACAGGCCTACCTTTGTTGTTTTCATGGCCTACCAAAACACTTAAACATACTGTATCACACAAAATTCATCAGGCTTAAATCTTAAACACCATGGACAGCTCACTGATGAACAGTTAAAAAAAAAAAAAAACACCCAGCTAAACATCACTTGAATTACGAAATAACACACTCCTTAATTTCTACCAAACCCATCACATCTAATGAATTCTGGTATTAATGAAAAAAGAGCAACTCACACTCGAACATTGTAGCCTATTAACAGAATGTGGCTACTACAAAACATGTTATTTAAAGCAAAGCAATCTCTTCACGTCACAGGCAAATATGAAGCAGTGCTATAACAACAGGTCTACCTTTGTTGTTTTCATGGCCTATTGTCAGACTTAAATCTTAAGCACCATGGACAGCTCACAGATCAGCTGTAAAAAAATAAAAAAATAAGAAAGAAAAAATCAAACACTCAGCAATCACAGGCAAATATGAAGCAGGCCTACCTTTGCTGTTTTCATGGCCTACAAAACAAGGCGCAAACGTCTGGCATCCTCAACTGAGATGTGATAGTGATCACATGTGGTGCGCATGGACTCTGTCTGGAGAATGTCTTTGAGTGTGGGAGAAACGTGGCTGCTTTCCTCATGATCCCACACTGGTCCTCTTGGAAACGAGTGTTCAACTCTGTCAGTTCTCTGTCTAGGATATCGTTCCAGAGGTGTCGCAGGTCATCATCATTTTTGACACTCGTTGCTTTTCCCAGGCTTGTCGTGACCACGGATTCCGTGAGCCTCGCAGGAAGTCTCCTTTTTTTGTTCCCAGCAGTTATGTCCCAGCTCGTGATGTCGTATTTGCTCATCAGCTCTCCAGTCAGCTTCATCACCGCTTCATATCCACATTTTGAATCGTGTCTGAATTGAGCAAAGTTCTCTTTTAGTCCCTCAATGAGGTCGATGCACTCAGTGACACACAGTGTCGGGCTTTGTAATCCCCTTGTAGCAAAGTCACTCGTCTGAAATAATTTCCCGAACGTGACAAGTAGGAATACAAACTTTTTAGTTTGTATTTGCAGGAGCAGGGACTGCGCCTCGGCCTGCGTTTGGCCGCTGCTTTCACTATATTCCGTTAGTACTTCTAATATGACGTCCAGCAGAGTTAGAATTTTGCTCACTGCTCCAGATTTGGAACTCCAGCGCGTGTCCACGGACCGCTGAAGTTCCAGGCATGGGCGGTCTGGATGGAGCTCCTTTTGCACCTCAACAAACCGTGCGTGTCTGCTGCTGCCTGTCATGAAACTATGTATATTGTTCACTGTATCAAAAAATGCGCTGACATGTCCGGACACCTTTGATGCTGCACATACCACCAAATTCAGTCTGTGAGAATTACAGTGGACATACACAGCCTGAGGAAACGTTTGTTTTAAAATAACATGCACACCTCCCTTGTTTCCTGACATAACGGAGGCCCTGTCAAAACTGAAGCCAACACACAGAGATGGGTCAAGTTGTAGTGGTTCAATCACCTCCAGTATTTTCTCTGCAATAGCAACTGCGCTCATGTCATTTATGTCCACAAATCCAATTGCCCTTTCTTTTATTTTTCCTCCGTTAATGTATCTCACACAAACAGCTACAAGATCACGTTTTGACTCATCCTTGTATTCGTCTGCCATGAGGGCGTAATAGGTGCCCGGTTCACTATTTCTGCTTTGATCTTGCGCAACAACAAAGAAGCAGCTGACTCGAGCAGCTCATTTTGAACATCGGGGCTCATCAAAGTTCCGTTTCTGGGCAGCTGCTCCAGACGACTTTGGATCTGTGGGTCATATTTGCACATGAACTTGAACAGCTCAAGGAAGTTTCCTCTATTAAGCGCATCCGCATCCTCCCTGTGACCTCTTAGGGGGATGTCCTGCTTGGCACAAAGCAGTACAATATCCAAAACGACTTTTAGATGGTCTCGATTCCTCTCAATGAACAGATAGTCCATGGCATCACGGTTCATTTGGTTTAGCACATTTCCCCGGCCTGAACTTTGATTAGCCCAGTAGTTTTGAAATTTCTCATGTGAAAGGGAGTGAGGCTTGCTCTTCTGGTGCTTCTCGCATGCCTGACACAGATGTTTCCAGTCTACAAACCCTTCTCTGACAAATGGGCCGTCAGCTCCACCGGAAAAATGTCTGCACATTTTAGAGAAAATCGAGTTCGTTTTCACACTGTATTTTTTCACACCAAGAAAACTCTCCATACCAATTGGATTAGAAACACCGTGATTTTCCATTTTTTACTGTGCAGGGAAATTCCTTCAGATGTGGCTGTGAAGTTGGTTCCTCAATTGCTGATAAATCAGTAGGCAAAGCCACGTCAGGCTGGCCGGGAGAGAGCACTGGTGGTGGGGAGCAGGCGACCGGGCTTGGTGGGCGAACCGTATTGCAGGCAGAGTCTGTAAAACCTGGCTCTGTGGGCTCGGATGTTGGAGGCAGTGGTGTGTCATCTTCTTCGAGTCTGGGTCGTTTAAAATATGACATTAAAGTACTTTGTTTCATCTTTTTCCTCGCCGTCGACTGGAGTCAAAAGTCCGCTAGCTAACTGACCATATTTGCTAGGCTTTTTGCCCCGCTCGCTGCACGTCACGCGCGTAACTGTTACCATGGCAACGACAGCAAGTAGTGCTCTGGTCGAAAATCGTTTTTTTTTTTTTTTAGAAAGAAAGAAAGAAAAATATATAAGATATATACTGTAGAATATGTCAAATTAAAATTCCCTGATGAGCATAATTGGTCTCTTTCAAAAATATATTTTTAAAACAAACGTGGATGGGCGGGCCAGTGATTCATGTGGGCGGCACTGGCCCTGCCAGGCCCACTCCTGCCTACGCGCCTGGTTACAGTGTTACCTATGAATAAAAGTAAGGCGTTAGAGTACTCATGCGTTACCAAAAATGAAAAGCTTTTTGCAGCGCCTCGCACATGCTGCAACTTAACTGACACACACACAGCCTCCTTTAAATGCACCGAGAAGTCGTGACAATGATGAATATCGTCAGTCATCCAACCAAATTAACTCTGCAGGATAACAATAACAGGAAAGACAGTCAGCAATATGCCACATAGCGTTTTATTAATTAATTTTTTTTTTTTTGCGGTCGACAGAAGCTTTTCACCAACGCAGAGTGTTGCGCTTTACCGTTATGTTGTTCTTGTCCTTTTCGCTGGTGAATTGAAATTAATGTGCGTACTTTCACGATGCAAAAGCTGTCCTCTCTGCCATCTTGCCGGGGGTTCGAAAATACTCACACACACACACACACACACACACACACACACACAGGTAATGTAGGTCAGCAGCAGGGCACAGACGCATCACAGCGCTGCGCCTCCGCTGACACATCCGCAGGTGGCGCAGTACTGTCTGACAAAAAGCAGGCTGCAGTCGGGATTTTCCTTTCCTTATCCGGAGAAATTCTTAAAATAACGGTTACTTTGTTTAAAAAATAACGAAGTTACTGATTGCTTGACGCACGAAACTAACGCGTTACGTTACACGTTACACTAAAAAAGTAATTAGGGTACTAATTAGAGTACCCACAACACTGCTGCTAACTCATCTGTTGTCAGAGGTGTCAAGTAACGAAGTAAAAATACTTTGTTACCTTACTTAAGTAGAAATTTTGGCTATCTATACTTTACTGGAGAAATTATTTTTCAGCCAACTTTTTACTTCTACTCCTTACATTTTCACGCTATTATCTGTACTTTCTACTCCTTACATTTTAAAAATAGCCTCGTTACTCGTATTTTATTTCGGCTTGTTTTCATTCCGGTTTGTCATTGTTAAAAAAAAAACTAAAAAAAAACGAAACCTATTCAGATAAATCGCGCCATCCGGACAGAGTGAATTTGATTGTGGTTGGATGAGAAGCATAAACATAGTACCATTCCGACAGCCTATTGGTTTGTACGTGATCCCTGCACATGACACAAATCACGTCACACTCCAGCAACGACAGAGCAGCAGACGTATACAGCACTGGCCAAGTAGGAAGATGTCCGTGACAGAGATTCAAGAGACCGCGAACGAAATGTCCCAACAAAGCACCAGCGAGGAGGTTGGTAGCCAGGGAGACCAGCCAACACTTGTACATCCCTGGCCGTACCTGGAAGAATTTTTCGAAATAGTTGGATGCAAAAACAACTCCTTTCGAATGCGCTGCAAGCTCTGCGTACCCAAGTACCACGAGCTAATGGCTTTCAAAAACTCACCGTCTAATTTAAAAAAGCATATTGAGGTAAGCTGAATGTTTGTTATTATCAGTCGATTATTGACTAAATATTGCAGTGACATAGTAACGTAAATGTTAAGTTTGCTATGGCTCGGTACATGCCAAGACATGCCATGGTTTTCTTGCTAGCAGTAACGTTAGGCTACGATTCAACGTTGCAAGTGTATTTGGTGGGCTCTGCGTTTAGACAAATGTTATCGGAGCTTATATTATTGCTATATTTGTAAGTTAATTGTGCAAAGCTATAGTCTACAGCAGGTTGTTAATGCATGTACTAAGGATATGCATGATTCTGTCTGTGAATGAGAGTGTGAGCGCCTGTGTGGGGTAGGCCCTATGGGTCCTTGTCAAGAGTGTAACGTGGTCGGTGAAGGGGAAGGTTATGGTCTGCTGCAATGGCGGCTAACTCCGGATAGCTCAGACGACACGGCAGGCAACATGTGGGATTTCCGCACATTCTTTTATTCCACTGTAACTTACAGACCATACCAAGCCAGGTCGCTACGGCTCTAGTTATCACACGCATACATGCTCTGACACGCATAGGCAGAGGATCCTACACCTATACATCACAATATAAAACAAAATAAAAGAGTGGTCTTCACTCCGCCTGCGGCATTGCTACGCATGGTGGAGCGGAACTACATCAACTCTTCTTCTAGGTACAGGTTACATTATCCACTTAACAAAAGGAGGCGCCACCTAGTGGCGCTACATTTAATAACTCCAACTGTTACAAGAGGTAATAGGCCCAACTATCAGCCAAATGCTGTTTTTAAAATGAATTTAGTCGGACTATCTAATCAATAATGCTACTTTTCAGTCATGCCAGCAGCTGCTTGTGGTCCTAAAACAGCTTTAAGTGGCGATATCCTGGTCTGCTCAACATAATTGTATAGAGTATTTTCTGCCTCTTAACTTGTAGTCTGACCTTCATTCATGAACTTCAAGCATGACAATTAATACAGTGGAAGTCCTAGATCAGGGGTACTCAAATACAAATCTTAAAGGGCCACAAAGATTTTTTTCAATGACTCAAAGGTCCCTATATTGAGGTCAATCAGGCCACATGCAATAATACTGTAATATTCAAAACAAAATGTCCTTTTTATTCAAAATATACGAGCTAAAATAAAATGTCATTTCCAATTTGACATTGGCCGGCAGGCCAGATGCGGTCCGGGGGCCACCTATTGAGGATCACTGTCCTAGAGAGTCTGAGCTTGTGGTTTGAGAGAAATAATATGAATCTCAATTTGTGCCTGTGCATTCATTTTCTCCACAGAAGAAACACCCCACTCGTCTAGAGAGGTACACGCAACTTACTTCAGCAGCCCTCAAAAGGAAGTCATCCACTGAAGGTTCCTTGGCCCCACCCTCCAAACAAACCAAGCTGTGGGAGACTAGAAGAGTGTCCCAGGCAAGTGTGGATGAAGTTATCCTCAAATTCGTTGTCGAAGGTTTGCACCCACCACACATTGTTCAGCAACAGGGATTCATAGAACTTGTTCAACATCTTCAGCCGAATACAAATGTCATGACACGCAATACTGTTGCAAACAAAGTCACAAAGGCCTCTGTTGAAATGAAAAGAAAACTGAAAGCTGCTCTTGATGAAATTGAGTACATAGCAACAACAACAGACTGCTGGACGGCACACCGTCGTGGTTTCATTGGTGTCACTGCGCACTGGTTTAACCCCCAGACCATGCAGAGATCCTGTGCTGCCCTGGCATGCAAGCAACTTAAAGGGTCCCATACCTTTTCTGCCTTGGCTGATGCTCTTAATGATATTCACACAGAATTCAATATCAGAGAGAAGATCGTTCGTACTACAACTGACAACGGATCAAACTTCTTGAAAGCCTTCAGAGTTTACGGGCAGACTGACGAGAACAACAATCCTGAACTTGTAGGAGAGTGTGATGTAGAAGAGGATGATGTTGGCCAAAATGATGATTACGATGAAGTAGAGGAAAGTGTTGAGGGTGTTGAAGTCGTTGATGCCGGAACCCTGTTAGACGAGGATGACTACTTGGAATACCAGCTACCCAAGCACCATCGCTGCGCCTGCCACCTCCTCAATTTAGTGTCCACAGTTGATGCTTCAAAAGCAGAGGTCAACCCATTGTACAAGCGCGTGTCAAGGTCCACTTTTGCCAAGTGCTCTAGCCTGTGGAACAAAAGTTCAAGATCAACCACTGCATCTGAAGTAATTGAAGACCACTGCAAACTCCAACTCATAAGGCCTGTTGCTAAGAGGTGGAATTCACTCTTCTCAGCAGTAGAAAGAATAGTGAGAATAACAAGAGAACAAGGCGAAGGAGCCCTTGCAGCTGTCTGCAGTGAACTAGATGTACCCAAGTAAGTGCTTGTTTTTCTGCGTTTCACTTAATGAAGTGGTTAACAATAGATTAAGTCACTTTGAATACTGTAGAACACATATATGCACTATGTCAATATGCAGTCCCATATCTACTATGGAGGTGATTTGTAGCAACAGAACTACATTTCTAAAAGTCTCAGATGACAAAATGTTTCCTTTTTAATGATCAGTTCCTCCAGTTGAAGGTCCTACATCAAGTAGACTAAATGTTCCATGTTGTGTTTTCTTTTCTTCTTCGTACAGGTTTACTCCAGTGGAACTGGCATTTCTTGCCGAATATGCAAAGACAATGAGCCCAGTTGCAAAGGCACTTGATGTTCTTCAGGGAGACATCAGTGTGCAGATGGGATGGTTGCTCCCCACCATAACTCTACTAAGGACCAAGCTTCAGCACCTTCACGTCGCCTCCAAGTTCTGTGAGCCTTTGATTGCTGCACTTCTGTCAGGCCTTGAAAAACGCTTCGGAGAGATGCTTGCAGATCCAGAGCTGATAGCCGCAGCCATTCTAGTTCCCAAATTTAGGACCTGCTGGACAAGTGACAAAAATATCGTCAAACTTGGTAAGTGTCTCACTTCTCAACTTCAACTTACTACATGTTATTTATATGGAGACAGTGAATACTGTCATATGGTCTAAATTGTCCTGATTTTTGTTTTTTATTCCACAGGCCTTGACTATATCAGAAGCCACTTGGACTGTCAGGCCGAGAATCACATCAGTGAGGGCTCCCAATCATCTGAGGAAGACGACTTTTTTTCCTCCTTGAAGAAGACCGGCCCTCTTGAAATGTCCCAGCAGTTGGATGCGTACCTGGGGTGCCCAGGAGACACAGTAGAGGTACTGAAGTCCTTCCCAGCTGTGTGCCAGCTATCACTGAAGCTTAACACCGCACTCCCTGCCTCAGCAGCCTGTGAAAGACTGTTTAGTGTTGCAGGGCTGATCTTCAGGCCAAGAAGAGCATGCATTGGCTCAAAAAACTTTGAGAACCAGCTGCTTTTGCGGCTGAACAAATCCTATTGGTGACTCTTTGTTGAATATTCTGTGCTTAAAAAAACTGTTAACACAGACACATGGGTATGGAGGAAGTTCATTTCATGCAAATGAGTACAAGGAAACTTTGGCGAGGATGGACAAATATTTTCTTGTGTATTACATATTAGGTTACTACACTGCTTACAACATGAACACCTGCAACAATGATGATGAAACAGTATGTCACTTAATTAAAGTGCCACTGTTAACCTTTGCTTGCTTACCGTGGAAACACAGCCGGCTGGCAGCGGGACAAGGTTTCAAAAGTAATTTAAGCGTCTCTAACTGGGTTATTTGTCTCTTTCTCAATATTTGTCATTAAATAAAGAAGACTGATGTAGATCCTGATTTAGATTACCCTGTTGTTGTACATACAGGATTTAGTCCAAAGTGTTTGTTACATCTTCTAGTTGAATGTTATTGTTGCCATTAGCTATAGAATTGAGCATAGTACATGCCAGGAAGGTATCAGTCAGGATTATGAATTATTTTTTATTTTTGGATTAATCAATTGGATCAATTATTCATTTTGACAGCACTAATGTATACTGTATATAGACAACCATACAAGGGTAATTGTTACTAAGCCTGCCCTGGGCACACTGATTTTCTTGTCCAGTTTTGATAGCTTACATCCATTGCCCTCACAGATTCCTGCAGCTAAGCTTGGATGGACATACATTTCAATAAATGTTATTACATGCCTCTGAAGTTTGAATACTTATAGGCAACTAGTCATCATATCTTCCGCTCCATGAAACACATGTCAATGCTTAGTAGTACACATATATGGTTCTTTAATGTATTTGCATTGTACTAAAATGCGTTCATTTTCAATGGGCATATATGAAGCTGAACCAGGTAGTCTAGCGCTTCCCAAATTTTTCAATATTAACATTTTAATATAACATTATAGTCATTATGGCATGTAGAAAAATGTTTTTTGGAGGAGATGTGGTAGTGCACAATAGGCCCCTGTGTTGCAGCCTAAGCTTTTGTCCTTAATGGCATTTTTTCCCCTTATATTACTTTTACTTTTATACTTTAAGTAGTTTTGGAACCAGTACTTTTACACTTTTACTTGAGTAAAAAGCTTGAGTTGATACTTCAACTTCTACAGAAGTCTTTTTAAACCATAGTATCTATACTTCTACTTGAGTAATGAATGTGAATACTTTTGACACCTCTGTCTGTTGTTAAGTCTGCTAAAACGGGTAGGGACAATGATTTCATATGAATATCTTGCTCATTTCCCTGCACTGATTAAATGTTGATGAAATGTAGACTAACACTAGTCTGTAGCTAGCTAGCTTATTTCACTATGGACATTAAGCCAACAGGTTAATACCACTCAGACTACAGGCTACCCACCTTTCTTGGTGAAAAACTGGGTTACACATTGACACCCTTTCCTTTGCCTTTCCCCTTTCTCTTTCCTCTCTTTCTTTTTTTTAAAACTAGATTTTGATTTAGGCAACATTGTGATTACTGTAGTTCTGGCACATCTACAGACTGCAATTAAACACCTTCACTGATAAGTGCGCCAAGGCAGGACCAAACCATTTCATGCAGATATAGGGGGGTGGTCGGTCAATATGGATGTTTACTTTTTGGTCAATGGGGATATTTAACTTCTACTGCCAAAAACAACTAAATACAAAGAACTCATTAATGTTATTATTATATTTGAAATATATACTCAATGATCATGGTTTAATAATTGTATATTATTTATTTTTTTTACCTATTTTTTGGGGCCCCTGTCAGCCAAGGGCCCTTGGAATTGTCCTAACTTTTCCCCCCTATATGGTGCCCCTGCTGATTACATACTGTGTGTTGAGCTCAAGTATGAGCATGGGCCCAGCTGTATAGGTTGTGGGCCCCACCAGTTCCTTTAACTACCAGTGGCGTGGCGTGATGAAAATTTCCGAGGAAGCCAAGTGAGACACAACCTCTAAGCTGTGTATGTTTTACGGGGGTGGGGGCAAAAAATCGTATGTTGCAGTTTATATGTTGCTATTTCATGTAGTCGGATGAACTATTAGAGCGCCCAGCATCATTTTACCAGGACTTACACCCGCTTGTTATCTAACCGACACTTTGAGCACCGACGTGCTCTCTCTCTCTCTCTCTCTCTGTCCCTCAGTCAGTCAATCACTCATACACACACACACACACACACACACACAGTCCTCATAAACATCTAATTAATGTATGCAACCAGCCTCCCAAAAGCACAACCAGCTACTTAATGCACAGCACACATTTGATATTGGAAAGATGCGAATTCATTTACACATTCAGAAGCCGTTAAGTTTTACGTCCACGTCAAACACGACTTGTACACTCCATGTGAGATACACAAATGCTTTTCAGTTTTCAGTTTACATACATAATAATAAATGTAAATGTTCATTATACAGCAACACAACGACCCAGTACCGGTGGCTGTAAACAGCACACCTGACATGTGCATGTATTCAGACAGCCCGGCCCATCACTGTCCATGGTGCTCATGTTCTCCACATAAACAAAACAATAAACAACAACTTCAGTGGACTCACATGCTGCTTAAGGACTATAATCACATCATTGTGATGCGCACAGAAAAAAAATGCGTTTTCCTCACCCTATTCGTATAGGAAGGCCGTCTCCTGTCTGTCATGGTGGCAAAGTGATCGATGACCATGTCTTCTAACTTCCCGCTGGCTTTTAGGTCCTCCACAACAACAGTCAATGGATATCTTGGTCAAGTTGACAAGCCTGTCCAGTCCACATGTGCTCCTCAGTTTTGATCATCTTTAGACAGGAAAATGAGCGCTCTGCTGATGCGCTGGTAGTCGTAATCGTGAGCATACGCTGCAGCAGTTTGAAGACCTCGGAGTCAAACTCCAGAAAAGCATGCACCAACTCCACACAACTGCCCCTGTTTGCGCTGCCAGCGGCCTCACTGTGACCCCTGAACGCTCTTGGCGCGCAAGGTGCAGGGCTGCAACGATGAGTCTCAATAACATATCCCGGTTTTTCTTCACCTGCTCATTGTGCTTCTTTGTGCTCAGATTTTTTTGCCAAGTCCAGAGCCTCGTTAATCCAAGCTTGGCGCTACCAGCTAGCCAGTCGGTGCGGACGTAATTCTCCTCATTGAAAGTCCGAAAACTTTTCTTCATCTCAGTACAGAGCTCTAGTTTTGGTGTTGGCCTGCCGTCAGATTTAATTCGGAGTTGCTGCTGTAGAGGCAGTTTAGTAAAATTATTTTTTACTAAATACTCCAAATCTCCACCCTCCATTATTGCGCTTAATATTTTTGCTAGCTTACCAAGTATCGACACAAAACAACAACTTCCGTCATTTCATTCAATGACGTTAACGTACTGTGATTTGATTGGCGTGATGCCAACGAGTTCGTGGCTTCCCTTAACTCTGTTCTGACCAATCACAGGGGAGCAGTGTCGTCACAAAAGCCTCACCTGATTGGTCAATCATTCTTTTTTTTTCACTAAGGGAGGCCAGCTCAGCTTGGCCTCCTCACAGAGAACAGAGTGCAGTACCATGTTTTCAACGCTCATTCACCACGTAACATTTAGAGGGGCGCTGTTTTACACATCATGAAACGCTCAATAATTAATGAAGAGAGACGAGGAGGAGACGACAGACACAACACAGAGGGATTCCGTAAACTGTTAAAAAAGTGTTTTTATTAATTGTTATATTCTGAAAAAAGTGAGGAAGCCTGGCTTCCCTTGGCCTCTGCAAGAAAACGCCACTGGCTGCTACCTGCCCGGTGTCAGTGTGAGAGTGACTGACACGGCCCCCTGCACACAAAGTATGGAGACGACAGGAGGAGAGCAGCTGTGTGAACTCGCAAGCAATAGGTGATTTGAGGGGGTTAGCAAAATTACCAAAAAGCATCCCCCTTGTTAACCTGCCATCAGTCTCCATCCGCTAGTAGCAGATAGTTCGTTACAAATCACAAGTGGCCGCGATCAGCTCCGGTGCACAGTTAAATCAAACCGCGCACGGCTGCTTTGCAATCCGGCTGCATAGTTTATTTTTCACGAAAGCTGCAAAAATCTGCACAGCGCAGATCGCACTAACAGGAAGTCAGAGACACAGGGGCATAGAGCATCCGGTCAATTTTTCAAAATAAAACACCCTGTGCAGACTCCCGATTGTATAAGAACGAAAAATTACCAGATCAACAAAGTCGGACAGGCAAAAGGCTTCTGAAACGTTCCTGCTATAAATCTTGTTCTCTTTACACATTCATGGTATGATGCCTTGCGGAGTGCGGAATATCCTATTTATTTTCTAAAACTAAATGTTACTTTTTGTAAGTGTTTTTAGTGCGTCTGTTCAGAACATGGTGGCTTATGTTATGTTGGTGATTGTCATTTTTGTGCTGGTTTATAGTTTAACCATTAGTGAGGTAGCTGTTATATTTCCTGACACCAGCTGTTTTATCCCCCGTTGAAACGCACTCTGCTGGACTTTCTCCATTCTGTATTTGTAGTCTTTAAATATAAGGTCTTCATATCAGACAATATACATGCTGATATTGATATATCTGTGATAGGCTAATATTGGCCAATAAAATCGGCCTTCAAATAAATTGGTTGGGCTCTACTATTTTGCACAATGTTCATTGCGTGTCCATCAAGGCATTTATATGGTAAAAAATTCCAAGGGCTCATGTAACTTAAAATGACCCTGCTTGAAGTGTATTGGAATGACATGACAAAACCCTGCGTGAATAAGTCCACTGCTACAATTTAAAGGTGTATTTACTCATTACTTTAATACAGTTATAAAAAGACAATTGTAGTAGGTAGAGAAGGAAGATAACTGGATAAAATAGAATTGTAGAATTAGAAATGTCACAGTTATCGTTAAGGCATCCTGCAACAATGTCCTTTGGGAGGTGTACATAGGTGTGTTGGGGCGTGTGTCGTGCTGCCATTGGGCCATATAAAATTGTGGGCCACAATAAGCGAAATTAAGCTCACCTCTTTCCATGATTGGTTTAGGCATTTATTTGCTAACTTTCAAAGCACTGACTATATTAGCCTTGTTGTCACAAGCAAGATAACAGAACAACATCGATGAAATGGGCCATATTTCTTCCCCAAAATATGTGATACACACACAAGGCTTTGTCAAGTCAAACTGGAGTTGTGTGTGCTAGTATAGAAAGAACAGGCATTGAGGAATAATGTATGGGTAAAATATAAATCAGGCAAAATTAATGGTTTAAAACACATTGTTTCAAAAGAAAGGTCTTGGTCTTGTCTCGGTCTCGACCTCTAAAAGTCTTGGTCTTGTCTCGGTCTTGACCTCCAAATGTCTTGGCCTAGTCTCGGTCTCGGAACTCTCTGGTCTCGGTAATGTCTTGGTCTTGGTTGGTGTGGTGTTGACCACAACACTACACTAAACATGGACCTTTAGGGATAAAAATGAACTCTGTCACCTATTAAGACTATGATCAAGGTATCCTGACAATTCTGCCTGACGTACCAAATTTTTGTGCTGTGCTACAATTTGTAGTCAGCATACTGAAAGAGAGGTTCTTCAAGGCATACCTTAAACAACCAGTCATTAGTAGTTTAATGTGGTTGTTTATGTATAATGTCTAATTAGGAAACGTAATGACAACCATGATTTAAAGACAGACAGGGTCAATAAAATAGAGACAGAGAAACTAGGGTGATAGAGTGGAGTGAGTGGTCAGAGGACAGACTGTGAATGGTATTGTGCCTCCGAGATCACAATCATCAGGTGAAAAGTAATAAGGCATTTTGAGTGTGTGCAAGCCTGCCAGAAGATCTGAATATACAATGGGGTCCAGAAGTCTGAGACCACAAGTCAATATACTTCTATTCTGCATTTTCATGACAAATATCAGCTTAACAGATTTACTGAAAAGTTGAATTTTTGAAAAATTCATAGAAAATCTCAGTACTCGGCATGTCTCCCTTTTTGTTTTATCAACGACACGCATTTGAAATTGCATGGACTCTACATGTTTGTGTGCAACCTGCAGACTCAAGTTATCCCAGCATGATCTGACAGAGTTCCACAAAGCTTCTTGTGATGTCACATGAATGTTCAGTGGAGTTAAGGTCAGGTGACTGTTGAGAAAAGCCCATGACGATCAGGACTCCTTGGTCTTCTCCACCGTCTCTTCTCCACCTCTCCTCCCACAGGGCTGCCTTAACTCAAGTTCTCTTATCCTGGCTTCTACTGGGTCTAATGGCAGCTGAGAGCTGCCAGCTGCATTTGCATTAGGCCCAAAGAACCTCCTCTCACTGCAGCGAGAAAAGGTCCTGCTTGTATTCCAGATCAGTTAGCACCAGCAGCTGCGATACAAAGCTTGCCAGCTAACTCCACAATTTGAGGAACACCAAGTAAGTTAGCACCGAGCCGCTATCCTTGCAAAGGAAAGGAGGAACCCGTTTCTTCCACCTGCTGTCTTTCATCAGATCTTGCACAGCAGGAACAGCATTGTTCAACATTGGAATTACAACCTTCTCCTGCGTGGCTCATCTGCCAAGAAACCACTAGCGCATTTTCTTCAAGGACTGAAAGAACATTGAACTGGGCCTAGACAGCATAGGCTAAGCATGGCTAAGCACAAGACTTTTAACTGGTTATAGTAATATACACATGTGTTCGATCTATGTGTTTGTTCACTGTTTTGGTGTTATTGTGATCTCAGGTCAGGTTATCGGTAGTGCTTTGCTTGCTGATTGAAAGTTAGTAGAATTATGCTTCACACAGACTCAGGGTCTTTGCAAGCAACTAACCATCTTCTATAACCTTGCATCAAGTTATATACACACACACACGCGCACACACCACCTCTATATAGTACATGTTAGTTTACATTTACATTTACATTTAGAGCATTTAGCGGACGCTTTTGTCCAAAGCGACTTACAATAAGTACATTTGTCACAAGAGAGAAACCACGACATGTCACCATCGATAGATAAATAGCAGTTACAATCCGTAGATGAGGGC
This sequence comes from Diplodus puntazzo, assembly GCA_963678695.2. NCBI lineage: Eukaryota > Metazoa > Chordata > Actinopteri > Spariformes > Sparidae > Diplodus > Diplodus puntazzo. The sequence continues at coordinate 3,431,499 of OZ023164.1, forward strand.
TTGACAATTGTTTCTATATTTCTTTTTACTCTAAGATTCTTTTAAGTGCACAAGTGCTACGATGCAGAAGTGCATACATTTTTTTATTTTTATTTTTGGGGGGAGATGTCTGCGAAACATTCCAAGATGCGCGTGGTAACATGGGTGTTAAAGGAGGATGGGGGAAAAGAGAGGACTTTTGAACCTTCATGCTGTCATTTTAATATTGTAAAAGAGTGAATGTTGCCAACTTCTACTCTGTCAAGAACTTCTGTCAAGAATTCTTCGACCATTACTAGCTGTTATGGTAATTTTAGTAGTAGTTATTAAGTTAATTATTAATCAGCGTTAAAAACTGACAGGTTAGTACCTTTATATGAGACTGATTTTGTGAATTTCCCATCTTTAAGGGTGGTGCCCCGAGGTGATCTAATGTAAATTGGATCTTATTATTTATCCTGATTAATGATTATCCCTAATAATCCTTTATTATTATTGATTGCTGGATTTAAAGTAAAACTCTCGCCAAAAAGCAACGGAGGCTATATTTGTGATTGAATATGAGTCAAACCTATGTGTAAATGCATAATTACGACGAAAGAGGTGCTTTCAAGATTTACTGTAATTTCGTTTTCGGGCAAGCTAATTTTCAATGGAGTGCAGGGGCACTCTTATGCTAGCATCAAAATTTTTAAAACACTAAGCAGGCTCGACACAACATGAAACTTTGCTCGTAGTATCACCAGGGTCTCTACACATGAACACGAGCATTGAGAACATTATTTGTGTACGCATAGTTTACTAAAAAGAAGGTTTTTAAACTACTCACCATAGGAGCTGGATCTCCGGCGCGTCGCTGTCATGGCACACAAAAAGTGTCGATCCCTGAGTGCGACCTGACAGGCAGGAGAGTAATGGTGGACTGCTCTTCAAGCCTGCCTGTTAGGTCTCACTCAGGGATCGACACTTTTTGTCTGCCATGACAGCAACCCACCGGAGATCCAGCTCCTGATGCTAGCATAAGAGTGCCCCTGCACTCCATTGAAAATTAGCTTGCCCGAAAACTGAACTACGGTAAATAAGTGCCTCTTTTGTCGTAATTATGCATTTACACGAAGGTTTGACTCATATTCAATCACAAATAAAGCCTTGGTTGCTTTTTGGCGAGAGTTTCACTTTAACCCAAAACTCCCTATTAAGATAATCTGAAGCACTACACCATGTTTCACTGTTTGAAACATTGTGGTATCATTCTTTCTCCTGTTGGTCTCCTTCCAACATCCTTCTGTTACTGCCATAAATGTCATACTTGATTTATATTAATCAGTGATTAGTTGATAACCACAGATATATTTTTTTTTTGGGAATTTTTGTTCTGCGTTAGGCAAATTCTGTATCTGTGGTGAAGTTGCTTTTCTTTCTCTCAGGGAACTAAGTCTGATGTACTTATCTTCTGATGGAGTATTCACTCTGTTTCTACCTAATCGTGCTTTGGATACCACTAATCTAGTTTTGAAACTGTTTCATGGCCTGTGTGCACAAAAAGCCATATTATTTGTCAGATTATTGCCATTTGAGGAACTGCAGTTGTTTGTACATCTACACTGGCTTAATTTCTGAGCCCGTAGGCTGCCCCCTTGATTGTGTCCTTTAGGAACATGTCTGTGGCCTATACGTATATCATGATAAACACTGGAGAGGATCCTCATTGGCAGTGACATCTTTATGCCAGCACCAGCCTGTGAGGATAACACATTTTGGCCCAGTGGGAACCTTGAGCTCAACAGCCTTAGTAGCACTCCCCTGATACATTGCTTAACAAAGGAGGCAGCTTTAGATGAGCTCATCACTTTCATCCCAGGGATCTCAGCCTCGGGCCAAATGGGTGTGTCTCCTACAACTTTTCACCATCTATTTTCCTTTCACCAAACTGGAAATAGCAGCTGGGCTGCAGGTGCACAGCAGAGCTAAATGTGCAAATATGACCGTTCACAAAGCTAAATAGCTAACTGCAGCTACATTCAGAAGCAGTGAGCAGTTACTGTAGCAATAAGCTACTAATGGAGCTGGGAGCCGATGGCTGTCCATCAGAAAAACACAAATGTGACTTGAATAGAGCTCCAGTCCTGAGGTGTTTACTGGGAGCCTGTTGATTGGTGTATTTAAGTGCAGGTGCAAGTGAGGACATTTGATGCAGATACTAGATCTGGTGATCTTAAATTACGGTTCATTAGTGGATCAGAAGTGATACAGGATCATCGAGTTTTGATATTGGACCACACTTGATTGAATTAGCTATTACTTTTGAGCCTTGATGGGGGTATGCTCGCTATATCGGGTGCCTTTCTAGTTATTAAGGGGTTGGTTGGGAGATTTTGTTGTTTTCCACTAATACCAGACTAAGCTAAGTTGACATGTCCTGGCTGTAGTTTCATATAGCAGTCTATGAGACTGGTATCAATCTTATTATTTAAGTCAAACATAATTTAAATATTTTTTAGTGAGTATGAATCCACAATTAAAATGTTGAATTGGTCCTTGTGTCTTTTGCATCTTTAATCATGTTGTGGCAGGAAGTGCATCATTGCATTTCCTCCCCAGAGGCAAGGGGAGGAAGCAGCACTTGGAAGCCAAAACCAGTCTGGGCTGAAAACTACTGCAGATAAGTGATCTCTGCCTGTCACTCTCCAGGCTTCTTTCCCCTTCCAAAGTCACTGTCTTTACCTTCCCTCAGGAAAAGGCTAAGCCACCAAACCCCTCACCCTGTTCCCTGCCTCCATCTGCCCCATCAACTCCATCTACCCCCCGAAACACTTACATACACATTACACGCTCTCTCACATACTTCTGGATGACCAGTATGAACTGAGCTTAATCGAACTGCATCTGCAACCATTCACTTGGGATTTCTTTTATGGTGAATGCGATTTCTGTTCTTTCATTATATGGACTTTGGACTTCGGGACTTATATTCAAATTTCATTTGATATTGCCATTTAAAATATGTTGAATTATTGGACTTCCTTATTTCCTGAAGTGATTTAAGTGATTTGATTTCCTGGCTTGTTTGTGGCTGATCATTAATTGATTAACACTTCATTTTCAGATGCTATGCTGACCAGTGTTTTATTTGGATTATCTATCTTCTGTAGCTAGGGCCATAGGCTAGCGGGATTTTGATTTTGTTCATTAAACAGATACTTTCAGATGTATTTGTTTCTTTTCATATATCAAGAAAAGAATTACAGATAGAATTTTTCCCCTGTCTGGCGCCCAACTCTGTTTTCAGCCCTTACGCTACAATCTACAGTCCTCTGTCAACGGAAAAAACACACACAAGCACACCATAACAGTTGCCATTTTGCATACTGGTCAATCACAGAGCTGAAAACATAAACAACTGGGGATTTAGGTCACCAGTGAAAACAGAGCAGCTAAGGAGATTCCCAAAATTGTAATATTCTAACAGTTTCTGCTGGGGCTTCAAAGGGGAGGAAAGCAATAAGTAAGGATTGGATTAGGGTGCTGTTGGTGTGTGCCACAGTAAAACCATCTCAGAGGGCTCTGAGTGCTTTATCTCCTGGAGTGTCTTGGCAACTGACTTCCTACCCCCTCTGAAGGGAATTAGGCTATTCAAATCCACACACATACGTGCACACACAGTCATGCATACTGGACTCATACACAATCATTTTATGCACACATGCATGCACACACACGCACACACACACACACACACACACACACACACACACACACACACACACACACACACACACACACACACACACACACACACACACACACACACACACACCACTGCCAAAATATGGAGAGTGCAGCACATCTGAAGCTAGCTCACAGGGCCTAACATGCCCCCTGGGTGAAAATCCACAGGAGCTCCATGCCATTAACTTCTAACCAATACAAATTTATGACACTGCATTCTTTGTGCCTCTACACACATGGAAGATCCATGCATGAAGAGGCAGAAAGAATGAAGCATCAAAAATACACCACTCAGTCAGTTATTCTAAGCATGTAGCTGATTACAGTATAGAGTCTCCATAAGTGTTGAGGAGAAAATATTACATTTTCAAGTCCTCCAAATAAAGGATTAAATAAGTCACTTGCTCTCCATGATCTGTTTTGTCTAACAGCCATACTACTGACTGTAGTTGCTGCAGCAGACACGGCAGTTTGTTACGAAAATTAAAGTGTTGTGAAAAAGTCAGGAGAGCTGTTCAAATTTTTATGTTGAGCACACAGTAAAGTTGAGCGTGTGAACAGAAGCTGTGGCCGCAAGTTTTTTGAACACAATATTGGAAATAAGAATGGATGGAGTGTCTGTTCCCATCCTTTTACCTCCCTGCAGATTAGGCAGCCGGTCACATGGAGTTTCTGACTGAAATAATGTGAAACATTCACAGTGGCCATCGGATTAGTGGATGCTAGCGACGACTGGACAGTTTACCCTCAAAGTCATCAGCATGGACCTAGTTTTGATACCTGGGTTTCTCCCTCTTGCACAACTCTGGGACCACCATCTTGACGGTCAGCTTGCCTTGGCAACAATGCAGCACTTTTCTGTACAGTGGCTTAGCCTGCCTTGCTGCCTTTCACCACAAGTCCCTCCTAAAACCTGAGGTGCATCACATCAGTCAGCCCGTGCATCCCTGTCCCAAACCTGCACAACAATGTAAATGTCGGACTGCAAAAGCTCTTGGAGGCAGCATAGTCTGCTAGACTGACAGATCCCATTGGATTTCTTATTTAATGGCGACGAGTAAAAGTCAGGAGGCCTGCATCCATGCACCGACGTCAAGTCAGCGAACAAGGCTGTGATCCCAGACAAGTATTCACTGCCCACAGCAGAGGAATTAACTGCCAAATTCCACCAGGTTTTTCGCTACACCCACATGCCTCATCTCCACCCCCGATTCTTTCAGAAAATCATGGCCACCATCTTTGCTGGCTTTGCTGAGGCAGTCATCTACCTAGGCAACATAGGAGTTCATGGTGCAACACTGGCCCTCCACCCTGAGCTGCTGATTAGAGTGCTCAACATCCTCTACAGCCACAACCTCACACTAAATGGAGGTGATCATCTTCATTGTGCCCACAATTGAATTTGTTGGGTTTCCACTTGACCGCTGACAGCTTCAGCCCACTTGACTCTAATGTGCAGGCCATGCAGTAACTCACTGATCCATACTGTCATTGCTCCTTGGGATGACAGACTACTACCTGTGTTTCCTCCCCAATACTACGCAACCACTGCCCTAGCTTGGAGAGTTTCTGAAAAAGGACAACCTGGACATGAACTCCTGTGCTTTTGACCTGGTGAACCCCACAATCCTGACCTGCGATGCCTCCAGTACAGCTGTCAGAGCAATGCTGTCCCAGTTCCTGCACTGAACACTCTTGCACTGCAGACAGACCACCAGGCCTTCAAAGCCCTGCTTCCTTTAACTGGGTCAGTGCACAAACAACTAAGGGACTACTTCTAAGTGCTATATCATAGGTGACTGGAATTTTTTCAGTTTCTTGAGCATGTTTCACCTCTCATCCAAGAAAGCTTCTTCAGTTCTAACTAACTGGAATGGAGTTGCAGGATTTAAAACTCTGTGTGGGAATGTCCTTACAGAGTTGTTAAGGACATATGTAAGATACTTGTGAGTTGCTAGGGCTAGGTGAGCCCAGGTGTGAATGTCTGTTGAGCTGTCTGAGGAGGGAACTCTGTCCTGCATTGTAGGTGGGTGATAGGTAATGTCACTCCAATTTAGTTCAGTTTTTTGTCATTCAACATATTAAAAACCTGTCACCTACTATATAGCACTTTCAAGTACCATGTCCTGGATGACTGAGAACCTTCATCAACAATTAAGGGACAACTTCACCAACCAGCAGATAAAATGTAGGCAGGCTTGCTCATTGGATCTGGGCCCAGATGCAAATTAACCTTAGCTTATCCATGTGATCCACAGCCCAGCAGACCTGCAAACTCCTCAGAGTGAAAAAGGTGCCAGTGTCGGGGTTGACGACTACTTGTGAGATTTTTGAAAAAAAAATTCATTTTCAGAATTTCAGAATCACAATCTAAGACATGATGTAGTGTAGAACTTGACATTGCTGCTTGAAAATATGTTAACCTCTTGAGCATTAGAGAACTTTTTAACCATTATTTTCTTTATTATTATACATTTTATGGAAACAGAATCTGTTTCAGAAGTCAGTGGGCCACATGACATGGAAGCTATTGAGAAAAAAAAATAATTTCCGCATATTAATATTCATATAAAATAGAGGAAGCACTAAAATACAATAAAAGGAGCTGTGTCTCATTCATCCAATTTACTTATACAATCTGTGGCTGGAGTCGCTGGGTCACATGACATGGAAGATATTGAAAAAACTGCAATTATTTTGCATTAATATATTTATGCTAAGTAGTTTAATGACGGTCCCTCAATCAGTCTCCAGTGATTCAGCTTGAGGCTCTGGGAGCTGAGCTAACCATCCTCCTGCTGCTGACACTGGGAGAACCTCAGTAAAGTCGCGGCTGGACCCGACTGAATATCTGCCCAATATCCAACCTGAAACTAACTTCATCCCGGTTCTATGAGTTGCCTGTTGCAGCCTTTGAATAGGATGATGAGGATTTCAGTCACTCAACTTAAACGGTGACTTGTAGAAATTATACAAATAGCAGTAATGACAATAATAATCGATTTCAAGATAACTCAGGATGAAGTGATTTCACTGTGTGCAACTTAAATTTGCCATTCGCCCGCGATATTAAACCTACAAACATAATGTCATTTTTTGCAGCAGCAGCGCTGAAAATCCCACAGCAGAATGCATATTGGGGAAACACTGACACAACAGATAACCTTCCGCAACGATTGCAGGCTCTTTGGTGGAGCTCTGCTTTCAATGAAGCTCCGTTGTGACAAATGAATGAACTACTTGCGGAGTGACATGAAGACATGAATCAGAGGCACAAACAACGTTGACAGCGGTGGCCGGTCATTATGTTTACCAATACCTGACCCGTGCCTTTCGCACACACGACCGCCCCCCCCCCCTAAAAAAAAACTCTCCGGTTCTACGCGATTCACGTGAATGACCCAATTGACAAATAAAAGGGGATTGTCGCAGAAAAGTGACAAGTTTGCAGGTATGGCCCAGTCACCTTTCAGGTCCACTGCCATGCATCAGGGACCAAACACACGTGGAGGATGGCCTTCCCTTGTAGATGAACTGCAAAATTGAACTGTAATTGATGATAGGGCATATGCTGGAGCTTCCCGTTCGTGTCAGCTGCAACAACCTGTAGTTGTTTCAGCAACAGCAGGGCCTTAACAGAGCAGCAAGGTGACTGATAGTGAGCATCGAATGAAACAGCAGTTTGACAAGTGTCACACAGCGGTAAGGTTTTGTCTTGTCTTGGGTTTTTGTCTCGTGAACTTCCTGTTTTATTTTGAAAGTCTAACTCTCCTCTCATTTCAGGTCACTTGCACTTCCTCATGTGTCAACGGTCTGACGTCACCCCGATCCCTGATTGTTTCCACCTGTTTCCCATCACCTTCATGTCTCTTATAGTCCGCGTCTCCCTTTGTCTTGTTCCGTCGTGCACCCCAGCGCTTCATCATAGCTCCGAGTCCTTGTCTAAGTATTGAATTCATTGTTGGTTTTTCTCTGTTTATTCATTGCCTCGTGAAGAGTGACTTTTTGTTTGTTAATTTTTCAGCGCAGCTCAGACTCGCAGTTTATGTTTATAGCCTTTTTGTTTCCTCTGTGGGTGATTTTCATTTGTTAATATTTTCATAGCTTAGTCCGTTGTTGTAGTTTTGTTTCATAGCCTTGTGCCTTTCTCGTTTGAGTGAATTTCTGTTGTACCTTTTTTTAGCCAAGTCTTATAGTGTAGCTTATTGCAGTCTTCAATTATCCTTATAGTGAGTGATTTTGTTTTCTCCAATCTTGTGGAGTTCCCACCGTTGGTGTGGTGAATTTCAGAATAACAGTCTGTGAATTTCTACTTTGCTCTGCATCTGACTCCTCTTTCTAGCCCAGGCCTGACAACAAGAGATTCAAGAGATGTTTTTAATTAAGTAAATCCTGTGAACAATAGTTGTAGTCTTGAAGTTATTAAAGTTATGGAACACTCTGATCTGGACAGCATGATCAGGACAACATAATTTGTCTGTACTTTACTAACCATGACAGATGACGATAAAAAAATAAACTGTTTTCTCATAATGAAACTATTATGGCGAGGTTAGATTAGGTTTGGGCACAAAAACTACTTGGTTAAGGTTAAAGACACATTATGGTTTCAGGTCAAATTTCCAGCTATGGTTTAGTTACCATCATGGTTATCTTATTATTAGGGCACGATTGAGGTCCTGGTCAAAAAACCCAACACTGATTTTGTCAGTTTTAAATGGGAATCTAACTTAGGTCAATCTATAACAATGTCATCTTACTTCCTACTTACTTCATAACTACTACAGTCACAGGAGGGCTTAGTTGTAGATTTAGGTGTGATATGCAAGTAGCATGTAATGTAGCGTCAAGCGATCATAGATGAAGAGTGGGCTACATAGGTCGGGTAAGGTAATTTCTTTTTGATTTTGAGTTTTTTGATTTTCAAATTTGTAGTCTTCAGCTCCAACTAACACTGACTCAAGTGACATCTCATATGGCAAGTTATCTCCCACTTCCCAGTACCTGCAAATTTGTAAACTCAGTAGATTTCCCCTGGACACATCTGGAACATTGGCATTTGTCTTTTTTGGAACAGTGAGGGAACACCATTGTGAACTATAGGTCTACCTCATACGCTTATAAGCTTCATAAACTCCTTCCTCAGACAAAGGCTCAACACAGTGATGGACTTTTTATGTAGAGTCTTTCCTTGTTCATGGACCGAGGAGGCTGTTAGGGATTTGGAGAGTTTACACACACAACTCTTCATCTTTCTCTCCCTCTACCCCTCATTCACCTCCTACCTCATCACAGACTTACACAACTACAGGTTACTATGGAAACTACTTTTCTCCCTCCCTCCCACTTTCCATCTCATCATTCCTCAGTTGCTTTTGGCCTAGCTTTTGCTTGCGTCTTTCCCTCCATTCATACCATGCATTCCTCTTGTTCTACATTGTGTCTTCACTAACACTTCTAACCTTTGTTATCACTTTGTTATGCACTATTATATTTACCTTCTTGCTCTTCTAAGTGCTACACATTGCTCCCTCTATCTGACTTTTTATCTGCCCTCCTGTTTGCAGCATGAAATAAAATGTCAGGTCTGAGCTGGCACTGACAGAAATCATAAGGGGGACAGATGGGGGAGCAAAAATGGAAAGAGGGAGTGACAGAGGGGGATAAAGAGACATTGGGAATGAGATAAAGGGGTGAGAAAGAGAGAAAAATGGGCAAAGTAGAGATAGTGATGGAGCAGGGAGTTACATATAGTATGGCTAAGCAACAGCTTCTGTGGATAATGTGGATCAACATACAGTATACATAAAAGCACATAAAAAACAGAGCTGGGTAATATGGGCTAGTTCTAGTATTATTATCACACTGAGAAAGAGAAAATATATATCCAAATTTGAAAATATAATTGAATTTTAAAACCTTCAAAGAGCAACCAACCTTTAAAGGTCCCATATTATTGAAAACATGTTTTCTCTGGTCTCTACTGTATATAAACTGGTCCTCCCTGACCCTGCCAACTCCCAGAATGAGATTCCTGCATGGTCTCTGCAGCCCACCCACTGGTAACACGGCGCTCCTACAGGCTGTTTAGATTCAGCTCCTTTCGTTATGTAACAAAAGGAGTCATTTTCATAGGCCGGCCTCCTCTTCGCGGTGATAGGAGATATCGGAGAGGGGGGCGTTCATCCCCGAGATGAAGTTTGTTGTGTTGGAGACTGTGTTGGAGACAAACACAGCTTTCGCTAGCTGTTAGCCATTAGCTACCTAGTAGTAACTGTAACAACACATAAGAACAAACTAGCATTATTCAGACACACTGACCATTCTGAAATATCCTGCTGCAGCTGCAGAGTCTGTATTTCTTCAGGAGCCTCTCCTTCTGGGTCCGATTCTGGGTCAAACTGGTATGGTTGAACGAAAGCATCTCCCCGAGCCATAGCGATGCATCCACCATAAAACATTAGCGCATGCTACCACTAGCGCAAGAGCATCGTCTTCATGAGAGGGACACATAGCAGACAAGTAGGCTTTGACAGACGGAGCTCATTAGCATTTAAAGGTGCAGGCACAGAAACAGCCTGCTGTCAGTAGAGCTCACTTGAGCGACTTTTAGACAGCTGAAATTCAGGACCATGGATGGGTTTGGGGCAATGCATTTTGAATACAGTGTTGTTGGACCTCTGACAGCTGTGTGAAATTGATGAAAAACAGTATAATATGGGACCTTTAACACTTCAACACCACTATACACAACAAGTGTTGATCTTACCACAGGTCCACACAGTGTCACTGACACTGTTACTCCATGAAGTGTAGATGTGTGACAACATCATCATAAGCCCTGTGGGAAAGCTATATATAACCTTCATTTAACAAGGAAGTCACATTGAGTTTAAAATCTCTTTTACAAGAGAGATATAGCCAAGACAAGGTCAACATAGCAACATAGAGGGCATGACAAGACAGCAACAACATCGAATCAAATCATAATAGCAGCAGTAAGTTTACAAATACATTTCATAAAACTGTGCATAGACAGAGCAATAATATTTACATGAGAACATTTACATGCAGGCAGTGACCACTTACATTATTCCGTATTTAATTAATTTAAAGATAAGAAAGCTTGGCCTGCAGATCATTCCAGGACCAAGGACCAAAGGAGATCAAGCTTGATCTGCCAGCCTCTGATCTGACAGAAGGATCTT
>OZ023164.1:3447414-3492414 GCA_963678695.2 Diplodus puntazzo
TTTTTTCTTGCACATTCTGGATTTACTTTTACTTTAATGCCAGAGGTGTTGATCATCCTTAAATACTGATGCTATGCAAGTGACCTCATTGAACCCCTGACAACATCTTCACTTCTTGTTCTTTCATTCCTTCCATCTGCTCAGTTCTTTTTGCATCACTGCAACTGCTGGACTAGGTTTGACACCTGTGATTGTGACTGCTCCTATATAAAATGATTGCTAGCTTCCCTGCAGTGAGAGATGGAAAATGTTTGTGTGTGTGTGTGGTAGTGACTGTGAGAGAGACAGTGATATAATAGAGGGTACAGGGCTTTTTTTGGTTTTGTGGTGGTGATGTGGTAGTTCTAAATGCTTAGAGCTAAACCTTTGTTGTTGTTTAGAGACTACAAAGTATAAGTCAAATCAAATCTCATGAAAAGATACCATATATTTCCTGTGTATTTTCCTTTATCCAAAGCCTGATGTAACTTATTCTTTTGCACCGTAGATCCCTATTAATGTTGAAAAAATTGAGCCACACCATTGCACAGTGTCACAGACAGCACACAGCATAGCATAGCATCAAATAAATGGGTTTTATTTAAAAATCTAAGCACTTACAAAAATATAACCATGATTAATATTAGTGGAATAAATAAAATGAGGACTGGCTTACTGGGTTTTGTAAGTTTAGAGATGACCTAAATAGGTGCCAACACATTTTTCTATAGGATTGCATGGATGTAGCAGTAGTCACTGCAGGCGGGGGGATTTAGGGCCCTCAGACATAAGGCTGAGTCAGGCATCGGACAATGTTGAGGCCTTCAGTGAACATCTGTGGCTGTAAATTTTTAGGTAGGTGTGAAATCTCATTCTGAGAGAAAAGCAAGGACAAATGCTGTCAGGCTGTCATGTTGGACATGGACATGGGGTGGACAGAGGGGACCTGTGCACTTAAATGCATGCATGGACAGCCTGGCTACCAAGACAAAGAACAGAAAAGCTAACAACACACACAATTAATCTGCTCTATCTATACATAGCAAATAAGTGATTGCTGCATTATTGATGTTGTAAATCCCATGTGTTCAACCAGCCATATTCTCTAACATTCATGCACACCACAAGTGTCTCAGGTTTTGTCCTCTCTGACGCTCTACCTAGCATACCTTTCCTTCTCTTTTATGTAGACAGCCTTCCTTCCCACTCTCTGGGCCCCACCTGTGTGTCAGAGATTGAGTTGAGTTCAGCTTCTTAACCAGCTCCCCAGCCTAGCTATCAGCTATGCTGCCCACAGTGCAAGTGGCCAGTGGAGCATGTGAACAGGGTCATGCCTGGGAGATGGGAGTCGAAGAGTGAAACTGCCAACCGTGAATAGGGAAGAGAGGGATAACATTTCCTGAGGCTGTCTCCTCTGCATTAGCAATATCTGAGGATCCAGTATAATGTAGCCCACCTCTCAAGTGTCCCTTCTCCAGACGCTTAAAGGGACCAAACCAAGGGAAAAAATATCTGCTCTGATGGATGCCGCAGTGGTTTATTTTTGCTGTGTGGGTTCAGAATAATGTAGCAATATAAATGATGTTCTTCATTTTTATTGCATTTTTTTTATGATCCTTTTAAATGCTAGTGGGAGATGAGATGTCCTGTTCAATATGGTTTTGATTATTGTAATGATTCCTCTCAGAGCATTACTGAGTGATCTTCGAAGTTTATCATCAGTGCTGTTCTTGTTCTGTTATAAATGGATGACTCTTCAGTCAGGGAGTCAGTGTCTCAGGTTGAGTGCCAGGGGCATCACTAGGTTTTAAGGACAGGGAGGCTTAGGCCCAGAGAGATGTACAGGACGTGAGCGAATGTATCACGTGAGCGCAATATTTCACAAACAGCTAACACAGACTGAGGAATTATTTATTAGGGCCCGAGAAGGTCATCGACCTGTGAGGTCCCTATTGTAATTGGAAGGACAGAAATTTTCTTCTCCAAGTTTGAGTGCAGTTTTGGATGCCTGAACATACCCAAAAACTCACCAAATTTGGAATATACGTCACATCCGTATACGATCCTGCATTGTCACTGGACGTGGTTGTGACCTGCGGGCTCTGTAGCGCCCCCTAATGTTCCTCCCTGCCTTCCACATGCGTGAAGACCAACGAAATTCGGTACGCAGATTCTTCATGAGCAGACGCACAAAAAAGTCTGGGGGGCCCATACTCTCAGTCCAACAGGAAGTCCGCCATTTTTTTCCCTTGCCGTCGGGCATCAAGGCTTCAGAACTTCAACATACAATTTCCTATCCACACCAAACTGCTCATAAGTGTAGAGGCTGTCTCCCCAAATACATCTCCGCATCAATACTAAGTCGGCCATTTTGCTTTTCGCCGCCATTTTGAAATATTGCTAAACTTCGTTCTTAAATTATCTCCTCCTACAGAGGTAACACCACCGACTTCACAGTCACTCAGTATCATCCTCTGACCTTGAAGGTGAAAAGTTATGGAAATCTTTATCCTACGTCATACCTGCTGGCCACGGTGGAGCGGTCAATTCGAATCCTTCGCCGTAAAGCATCAAGTCCTCATAACTTCTTCATACAATTTCCTATCTCGGCCAAATCTGACAAGAATGTAGAGGGAGTCACCCTGAATAGATCTGTGTTGTCATTGGGCGTGGTTGTGTCCTGCACGCTCTGTAGCGCCCCCTATTGTGATGCCCCGCCTCCTGCATGCGCATAGATGAACGAAATTAAGTATTGGAATTGGAAAAATTATTCTTCTTGTTATTATTATTCCGATCCGAGTTCGACTGCAGTTTTGGATGCCTGAACATAAACGAAAACTCACCAAATTTGGAATACACGTCCCGCTAAGCGAAAATTGCGATCCTGCATCGTCACTGGGCGTGGTCATGACCTGCGGGCTCTGTAGCGCCCCCTTATGTTCAGCCCCGCCTCCCACAAGTGCGTAGAAGAACAAAATTCGGTACGCTGATTCCTCATGATCAGACGCACAAAAAACCCATTTGGACCGATACCGTCACTCCAACAGGAAGTCCGCCATTTTCATGTGTGGCGGCATTTTTGTCCAATTCATGCCTACTTTGAAAATTATCTTGTCCTAGAGCTTAAACACCAGTTTTCAAATTAACTCAGTTATCTTCTTCATGTCTTGAAGAACAAAAGCTTTGGAAATCATTCAGCTGCGCCAAACTTTAGTGGGTGGGGCAGTGGGAACCATTTTTTTCCCTCGCCGTCGAGCATCGAGGCTTTATAACTTCAACTTGCAATTTCCTATCCACACCAAACTGCTCATAAGTGTAGAGGCTGTCTCCCCGAATACATCTCCGCATCAATACTAAGTCGACCATTTTGATTGTGGCCGCCATTTTGAAATATTTCAAATCCTAGAACTGTAATGACACCCTCCTATAGTTTAAACACAACAGACTTCACAGTCACTCAGTATCATCCACAGACCTTAAAGATGAAAACCTGTTCAAAGCTTTTGCCTACGTCGTACTGCTGGCCATGGTGGGGTGGTCAATTTAAATCCTTCGCCATAAAGCATCAAGTCCTCGTAACTTCAACATACAATTCCCTTTCCACACCAAATCTCTGGGGAATGTAGAGGGAGTCGCCCTGAATATATCTGTGCATCAAAACTGTTTCACAATCATAGCGCCACCCACTGGATAAAGGAAGTCAGACAAACATCATCCGATTGACATGACGTTTACTGCTTGTTTTCTCCCCAGCATCACATGAAAGTAACAAGTGAGCACGCAATCTGACCACGCCCCAGCCTGGCGTAACTGCTGGCCGTGGTGGTGCAGTCCATTTAAATCCCTCGCCATGAAGCATCAAGTCCTCGTAATTTCACAATACAATGTCCGATCTGCGTCAAATATCTCAGGAATGTGGAGGGAATCGCCCTGCATATATCTGTGCATCAAAATTGTGTCATATCCATAGCGCCACCCACTGGACACAGGAAGTCAGACAAAGATCTTGCGAATGACATGACGTTTACTGCTTGATTTCTCCCTGTCGTGACATGCAAGTAACAGGTGAGCGCGCAGTCCGACGGCGCCGCAGGCCGACGCGCGCGGACTGCGGGCTCTGTAGCGCCACCTAATGTTCAGCCCGGCCTCCCACAAGTGCGTAGAAGAACGAAATTCGGTACGCTGATTCCTCATGACCAGACGCACAAAAAACCCATTTGGACCGATAAGGTCACTCTAA
The DNA here is from genome assembly GCA_963678695.2 of Diplodus puntazzo. Lineage (NCBI taxonomy): Eukaryota > Metazoa > Chordata > Actinopteri > Spariformes > Sparidae > Diplodus > Diplodus puntazzo. The sequence goes on from OZ023164.1 coordinate 3,451,634, forward strand.
CAGGAAGTCCGCCATTTTGATGTGTGGCGGCATTTTTGTCCAATTCATGCCTACTTTGAAAATTATCTTGTCCTAGAGCTTAAATACCACAGTCTTCAAATTAACTCAGTTATCTTCTTCATGTCTTGAAGAACAAAAGTTATGGAAATCATTCAGCTGCGCCAAACTTTAATGGGCGGGACGGTGGAAACCATTTTTGTCCCTCGCCGTCGAGCATCGAGGCTTTATAACTTCATCATACAATTTCCTATCCACCATTTTGAAATATTGCCAATCTTCGTACTTAGATTAACACCTCCGACTTCACAGTCACTCAGTATCATCCTCTAACATTGAAGATGAAAAGTTATGGAAATCTTTATCCTACGTCATACCTGCTGGCCGCGGTGGAGCGGTCAATTCAAATCCTTCACCGTAAAGCATCAAGTCCTCATTACTTCTTCATACAATTTCCTATCTTGGCCAAATCTCACAGGAATGTAGAGGGAGTCGCCCTGAATAGATCTGTGTTGTCATTTGGCGTGGTCGTGTCCTGCACGCTCTGTAGCGCCCCCTATTGTGATGCCCCGCCTCCTGCATGCGCATAGATGAACGAAATTAGGTACGCAGATTCATCATGAGCAGACGCACAAAAAACCCTTTTGGACCAATATCGCAACTCCAACAGGAAGTCCGCTATTTTGATGTGTGGCGGCATTTTTGTCCAATTCATGCCTACTTTGAAAACTATCTTGTCCTAGAGCTTAAACACCACAGTCTTCACATTCACTGAGCACCATCTTCATGCCTTGAAGATGAAAAGCTATGGAAATCTTTCCGCTACGCCATACTTGGTGGGCGTGGCGGTGGAAACCATTTTTTTATTCGCCGTGAAGCATCAAGGCTTTATAACTTCAACATACACTTTCCAATCTACACCATAAGGCACATTCATGTAGACGGTGTTGCCCGGAATATGTCTCTGCATCAGTACTAAGTCGGCCATTTTGATTGTGGCCACCATTTTGAAATATTTTCAATCCTGGAACTGTAATGACATCCTCCTATAGATTTAACACAACAGACTTCACAGTCACTCAGTATCATCCACAGACCTTAAAGATGAAAACCTGTTCAAAGCTTTCGCCTACATCATACCTGCTGGCCATGGTGGGGCGGTCCATTTAAATCCTTCGCCATAAAGCATCAAGTCCTCGTAACTTCAACATACAGTTCCCCTTCTACAGCAACTCTCTAAGGAATGTAGAGGGAGTCGCCCTGAATATATCTGTGCATCAAAAAGTTTCATAATCATAGCGCCACCCACTGGACACAGGAAGTCAGACAAACATCATCCGATTGACTTGACGTTTACTGCTTGTTTTCTTTCATGCATGACATGCAAGTAACAGGTGAGCGTGCAATCCGACGGCTTTGCAGCCTGACACATCTGCTGGTGGTGCCGTCCATTTAAATCCTTCGCCATAAAGCATCAAGTCCTCTTAGCTTCACCATACTATGACCAATCTGCGCCAAATCTCTCAGGAATGTAGAGGGAGTCGCCCGGAATATATCTCTGCATCAAAACTGAGTCATATCCATAGCGCCACCCACTGGACACAGGGAGTCAGACAAACATCATACGATTGACATGACGTTTACTGTCTGTTTTCTCCCCAGCATCACATGAAAATAACAAGTGAGCGCGCGGTCCAACGGCGCCCCAGCCTGACGTACCTGCTGGCCGTGGTGGTGCCGTCCATTTAAATCCTTCGCCATAAAGCATCAAGTCCTCATAACTTCACCATACAATGACCAATCTGCACCAAATATCTCAGGAAAGTGGAGGGAATCGCCCTGCATATATCTATGCATCAAAACTGTGTCATGTCCATAGTGCCACCCACTGGACAAAGGAAGTCAGACAAGGATCGTCCGAATGACATGATGTTTACAGCACGATTTCTCCCCGTCGTGACATGCACGTAACAGGTGAGCCCGCAGGCCGACGCGCGTGGACTGCGAGGGCCCGTTCATCATTGCTGGCAGTTTAAATTATTAGGGTTCAAACCCCGAAGGGGTAGAACCCTTCTAAGATTGTGCCGGTTTATTATTATTAGGGCCCGAGCAGGTCACAGACCTGTGAGGTCCCTATTGTAATTGAAAAAATTATTAGGGTTCTAACCCCGAAGTGGTAGAACCCTTTTCAGATTGTGCCGGTTTATTATTATTTGTTGTATGCCGCTTGAGCTCAAATTCCCGTGAGCTGGAATGGGCCAGAAACTTGAAACTTGGCCCAATGATTGGAAATGATGTGCATCAACTTTTATTAAAATATGAGCCCAGTCAGCCAGATGGTGGCGCTATAATTAAGGATTTAAAATGCGTTTTTGGGATGGCCACGCCCCTCACACAGTAAGTCGGATTGACTTGAAATTTGACACACAAGTCCAGCTCCATGTGCTCTACAAAAAAGCCAATCAGACCATGAAGCTCCGCCCACTTAGATTTTTTGCTAATTAGCATAATGTGAAAAACAGTTAAATGAATAGAACTTTTGAAAGATTGACTCTATCAACACCAAATTTGGTATATGGCTTTGGGGGAAGACCAGACACATTTCTACTAAGAACTATAATAGAAATATAAATGAGCCAGATTAATCAAAAAACATGGCCGCCACGGACCAATGTATTGTCGCAATGGGCGGGGCTTAGACATGATTGGCCATAACTCCCACGCCCTTTGCCCTATCATCACAAAACTTGGTGGGTAGGTTCAGAACTGTACTGGGAATCTGCCTGCCAAAGCATGTTGAGCGCAACCTATAGGGGGCGCTATAAATGCAACATATGCGTATCTCAAAGACCATTGGACAGAATTTCACCCAATTTGGTATGCATACTCTAGGGGCGAGTATTAACAAATATCCTGAGTACCATGTTGATTGGTGAAAGTGGGCGTGGCCTATTCGTCATTAACCATCATTGTTTGCGTTTTATTCATTTATGGCAAGCTGGAAGGACCCAGAGACACGAAACTTGGTATGTTGCATATAAATGATGTCCAAATGCTGCTCCAAAAATTTCATCCCGATCCGTCAGATGGGGGCGCTATAACATTGGGTGTGAACTTCGAAAGGCTCTCCCTGCCAAGCCATAAGTGCTATTGACTTGAAATTTTTCAAACATGTCCTCCTGATAGTCCTCTACAAAAAGCCTATTGCACCAAGAAAGCCGCTATTACAGATTTTTTGCTAATTTGCATGATGTTAAAAACAGTAAAATGAATAGAACTTTTGAAAGATCGACTCTATCAACACCGAATTTGGTATATGGCTTTGGGGAATGAAAAGACATGTTTCTACTATAAATGAGCCAGATTGGTCAAAAAACATGGCCGCCACGGACCAATGTATTGTCACAATGGGCGGGGCTTAGACATGATTGGCCATAACTCCCACACCCTTTGTCCTATCATCACAAAACGTGGTGGGTAGGTTCACAACAGGACTAGTAATATGTCTACAAAAGCATGTTGAGCTCAGCCTATAGGGGGCGCTATAAATGCCATTAGCATGTAGCTGAAAACCAAATTTGAAGAAATCTGGGGCTTATCATGCCTGTGTGTTGCACAGATCTTTGAGGGACACGGCGGCCGATGTCATCAACTGCAGGGGATGAGGGTCAGGATGGCCGGTTTGGGGCAAAAGAGGTTAGAACCCGCGGATTGCCGCTTGCGGCTATATTTATTATTATTATCATCCACTGATGATAATCATACGTGAATGAGCTCAGCTCCTGTTTCACGGTGTGCATCCATGCATGAGAAACACAGCTCATGCTCCAGAAGGAAGTCACCCCAAAGATAGTATATGGTAAAAAGAGTGCAAACTTAACTCTATAAACAACCAGGACCTTCACAATGCAGTTCAGACTAACTAGCTAGCTAAGTAGCAGCGTTCTTTTAGAGCTGGAAAGTAACTTTTGACCACAAAACAACAAAGCCATGCGCAGAGATTGTCTATAGTGTGCAAGCTAGGTTTTTATTTGTTTAACAGGGAGCACGTGGTTCATTAATTACATGGGATTTCTCCTGTTAGCTGGGGGCTGGAGCTAATTGATTGTTACTACCAGCAGTGATGAATACTTAATTTCTTGAAAAACGTTCTTATATTCATTCTTCTTCATTCATGTTCTTCTCCTCATGCTGTTCTAGTCGCTCTGTGAACTTCAATGTACACATGCTGCAGGTCCCGAGTGCAAGCAAGGTTGCAGGGAAAACATGGATTGGATTTCCAGTGATGTGCGTTCTCTATATGAACAAATGGAATGGACTGGATAACGACGGACTGAAGGGGCTCTCTCTACCTTACACTATGAAGTGAAGGGAAACTGACAGATTTATCATCATAATTAAGTGAATAATGACAAGTTATATGATTATTTATTCAAACTCATATTGAATTTGTCGGCACTTTTTTGTAAAAAAAATAAATAAAAAATAATAAAAACACCAAATATTTAGGGGGGCTTAAGAACATTTTAGGGGGGCTTCAGCCCTCCGAAAATAGGCCTAATGACGCCACTGTTGAGAGCTGCTGTAAACTAGATATGTGGAAAACATGTTTATATATTCACTCAACTTCTGTGTGTGTGTGTGTGTGTGTGTGTGTGTGTGTGTGTGTGTGTGCTTGTTTGCTAGTGCATTTCTTTTACTATGACACAATATAATTGTTATCAGCATTGTGAAACAGTCGGGGTTTGTTTAGGTTTGGACACCAAAAGTAGTTGGTTAGGTCTAGAAAAAAGATCATGCTCTGTGTTAAAGTAACAACGTTACTTGTGCAAGTTCTGTCACCTCACTTACATTATATCATTCACAGAAGTGACCTTACTTAAGTAACATAATTACTTAAAAACAAATCAATTTTGACACTTTCTCACACACAGGACTCAAACCACATTCCCCTGGGGAGAGTCCTGAGTATGACCATCCAACAATCATCCAACTGACTTTTCTAGATCTTTTTAGTACAGCACTACAGGGTCCCCACCAGAAATGTATGTAGAGGGGTAACTACAGCAGGGTAACCAGGCTGCTGCTATATTTGACCTGTTGTAGTGAGAACAATCCGGCTAAACTATAAAGACATTTCCATGAGCCTCAGCTAATGTTTTGAGCAAATGAATACATTTGTTAATTAGCTTGAATACTACACTTTGTAATGTATTTTGAAGTGAGGCAATGCTAACATTTCTGTTAAAATAAACTACCAAAAACACAGCCATTTTCTTTTTCGCAAATAAAATGCCCACAGATCAAAACAAGCACATTTGTTCTTCAAGCCGAAAACACAGCTTGCCTCTGTAGTTCTTAAATGGAGAACTTATAAGGTAAGTAATATTTTAACTTTGTAGTGTTGTCAAAAATACCGCAATACCAATACTTGTACTGAAACTTTGAAGCAGTCTCAATACTCATTTTACACATTGTTGATACACTCATACCAGCTGCACTTTCTCACTCTCTACCTGTCTTGTCAGAGAGTGCGTTTACATGACACTCGAGAAAACGGAATTATTGGGTTAGTCCGACTATGACTGGATTTTCAAGATGCATGTATACACCTTAGTCTGACTAAGATCGGATCGGATTTCTCATAGTCGGATTAAAACACCTAAATTATTTAGTTGATAGTCGCATTACTCGTGCAAGTGTACGTTCTATCAGATTGAATTCGTATTTTGCGTTCTGCGCAGGCTTGAGATTTTTTTTTTTTAGAAGGATGGCGGGGGTGGCGACGACACAAAGAGGTCAGCCGGAGGTGGCTCTATTACCACTAGTTGAAATGGGTACAGCGCCACCCATCGTACCGGGGTATGACATGCTTCGGCCAATAATTCGATTTTCTCACCGGCATGTATAATCGGACAATTGCAGTTGTCTGATTGAGTAGCATAGTCGAACTATGGCTGTAATCCGACTGAGATCAGCATGTTAACGTACTGAGTGAGGTGACACACACGCTAAATTAATTTAGATGCTGTTGCACTTAACTCACAGTGTGAAAGTATAAATGTACTGAAATTCTTATACTATGGAAATTAACTGAACACACTGATTACTGATAACTCTCATGTTTTATAACTCTCATGTTTTACACTATGCCTCAAAATGAGGCTTTCACTCTGTGTGATGCAACAAGGGCTTTTCATTGACCCCACATATTCATTTTATCTTCCAATGGAATGCAATGGACATACCTTTCTGTGAACACACTGCTGCTAACTAGTCTTTATACAATCTTAAATACACAACCACAAGTGACAGTTTTGCACAGACAGGCTGAAAGTGTTGTTTTGTTACTGAAAAAGATGGAGGAATGTGGAAAAGAAGAGTCAAGGATACATTAGTGTGGAGCACCCAGAAGTGTGGTGGCAGTATATGGTATATGCTGGCTGCTTGAACAGGATTCATGTAGAACTGGTTATTAAGCCACAGTCAGCTGTAGTCAGATTGAGATAAATGGTCTAGGTGGGAAGCTCTTGGAGTGTACATAAAATGCATGTGCAATAGTCCACATTAAAAGGGTATTTCATCCTGCACAATACTTGACATCTTATATTTAGCTAGTTTAGAGATACTGTTAAAATACCCTAAGAAATTGACATAGATTGTGTGTCATAGCTCCAGTTAGATCATTGTTCTGTAAGATAGTTTTTCCAATTGCTGTCTTGGAGACCTAACATTTTTTGTTGTTCTCTCGACAACCAGTGTTCATCGGCACGCTGCCTTCAATAAATTACCTTATTCCCTACTTTCAACATCACTGTCCACTTTTGGGTCCACACTCTACTAACCGAGCGTAACACTGTGAGCCCAATTACTTTTTTTTTTTGTTTTAATAACAACTTAAAGGGACACCAATTCCAGACATGATGATATTTGCTAAGGAAAATACCACATTCAATGAGTACAGAGGGTCTAAGGCAGTATCAAGTTGCAGCGGGGAAATGTGAAACAAAAGATCAGAATAGCTCAGTTCAAGCTTCAGTATTATCTTGCTGATTTGATCTGTCTTTCATAGCATAATTATTCACGTCCTTTGCTAAGTAAACATAGAAATATTGCAATATATTAATAAATAAAATATTGTTATCTGTGCAAATAATGCCCTCTGTTACATAATATATTATTGGATAATTATCACCTCTGCCAAAGAGGTTATGTTTCCCCCCATGTGTTTGTTTGGTGTTCGCCTGGTTGGTTTGTACTGCATGGATTTGCATGAAACTTGGATGCAGGATGGGACTCTGCAGAATACATCACACTTACTTTTGGTGCAGATACGGATAAAAGCACAGATACGACAACTCTTTTTCTGTCTTTCTTCAGCTGACCAATTTGGGACACATTTTCGTCTACCTCTTCTTAACAATCAATCAATCAATTTATTATTTAAAGTGCAAAATCACCATGGCACATGGTCTCAATACACTTTACAATAAAATCAAGTACAATAATAACAGACAATAGTAAAACACCAGAGGAAAATGATAAAACGGCTAAGAATTTAAACCAAAATATTGGGTAAAGAGGAATGTTTTAAGACGGGACTTAAAAATTGCAGTGGATGTAGCTTCTTTAATATCTAGTGGGAGGCCATTCCATAGAAGAGGAGCAAGGTAAGAGAAGGCCCTGCCACCAGCTGACTTTTTATTGATTGATGCATATGAACATGAACAATGCATCATACTTTACAAGATCATTAATTGTGAATGTAAAGTCAGTGTTTCCCCTTGGATGGAATTGCAGCAGTGGAGGTGAGTGTTCACCCGCGTGCAGAAGCAAAGTGCAACCTGCTGGGAGGTTTCTATGTGTCTGCCGGCTCCAGAGGGGCTCTTTAGGCTTAAGTACATTTGTGCACAGTAATGAGCACGGCAAATGTCTGTCTATATTACATATGAGGTGTCTCAGGATTTAAGAAAATACACTTTTATTGAACACAATAAAAGTATAATCTTTAAAACAATTATTGATAATAATTTAACAAAAACATAATAACAACCAACCACATACAGTAAAATCACATAACACAAATACTAGAACAATCCAAACGGTCTGTGCCCGTGTGAAGTAATCTGTCAGTAACTTGAGATTGACAGCTTTCGCGCATCACAGTGGCCCTGGCGCATGGCAATGCTGCGTTCGAGACAGTAGGAATTTTCCGACCACCTAGTAGAAAAAGTACACTGGAACGCCACTCAAAGTCGGAGTCCTTACTTTCGAACTCGGCACAAATCCATCTACCCTGAATGATGATCCTGAATCCGTGATCAGTGTTGCTTGCTTCATGGTTGACATCTACCCAGTGCTTGTTAAAATCATTGTGCTGACATTATCAAGTAATCTCAAAGTTTCTCGTTGCACCTTCTCCAAACCTGGCGCTAACGTTACCTCCGTTGTGGTGTATGCTGAAAGACGGCGCAGCACGGCACGGAATAACAGAGTTTAGCGCAGCGCATCACCTGCATCAACCAAGAGTACCCATCTGTACGATTCAATTCACCCACCAGGCGCAAGGACACGGGTGCTAATTTCGATCCCTGCAGTGTAATAAAGACATACATTCATTCTTTCCCTGTTAGCCTACATAGTAGGCTATATGATTATCGAGAGCTCTCTCTCTCGCGCTCTTGGTCTGGAGTCTTGCAACGAGGATGGCGTCCGACACTGCAGCACGTTGCCAAGCTTGATAGCAAATGCAATTTTTTTAAAAAAAAAATAGGCACGCTGAGAGAGATTGTTTGGGCTTTTCTTTTGGTTTTATTTTGGTGATTAACTAACTTCCGCATGAGACTTCCGGTATGGATCAGTTAAATAGCGGCTTTTATTTTGATTTTATTTTGGTGATCAAGCAACTTCCGGTTGGGACTTCCGGTATGGATTGGATATATGGCGGCGCCCTTGTCGGCCATCTTGACTGCAGATGGGTGCCTCTCGCATCAACCGGTAACGTTATATCTGGATCAATGTAAAGAAGGAGACCGCTTGCAAAGTTTCTTTGACAGAGACAATGATAGTTGCCAAGCATAATACGACAACAAAACCATGGATACTGGCAGCCGAAATTGTTATATTAAAGTTCATTATTTTAACAGCTGTAAGAAATAGCGTAACAGGCTTCATAGTCTCTATAGGTGGCCCACTGTGGTTTGTGATTTATTTTCAAAAATCGCCCGCTCTCCACCTCTCCTCTCTCCTCGTTAAAAAAAAAACAAAAAATAAAAATTCAGCAGTGGCGTTCCGCCGCTGCTGAAATAGGGGAAACACTGAAAGTCTTAATTTGTGAAGTAACCAGTCGACTAAGGAAGATAATCACCGTGTCCCACATCCATATCATATACTGATTGTAAGAAGGTGCTTTATTATGTCACATGTTTACAAGAGACATACGATGAAATAAAGTCAATCAAGGTAGACAGAACGTATACAAAAAATGTGGAGTTTGGAATGTGATGCGCACTAATCTCTCACAAAGCAATGCACATAGAGGAGAGGTCACACCTAGCATTTGAATAAATTGTGGATGGCAATGAACAAACATTTAACACTTTGGAAAAATATTTTGATTTGTATTGTGGATTGTAATTTATGTTGACATGTTGAATTTTTTATATACCAATTACTAAAAGAGTATATTATGATGATCTATAATATATCATTGATACTGTACAGCAGTGGTCACCAACCTTTTTGAGCCCAAGATCCCTGACCTCAGTCCTGAACAAAGGAAAGATCTACCTATTGAAGCATCGTGAGAAAAAAGCCCAAATACTTTCAAATCAAAGCCTTTTATTTAGGCAAACTCTGGCATGTTAATCAGGTCTTTGCCTTTGGCGGCCTCGCATGCCGCTTGACATTTCTGTGAACATCACTCCATCACTTTCAAGTTGCGTTAAATTCACAACACATAGAATAAAGGCATGTGGCCTATATTTACATTACAGAGTTATGTTCATAGAAAGAAAATCAACACATTTTGTAATCAGCAAATCATATTAAGTGCCACTGATAAGAGTTAACTGTGAAGCTTATGGACATGCTTCATTTTAGTGAAACTCGCGCCAAAATGCAACCTAGAGTCTTTTTTCATCATAATTATGCTTTTAAAAGGTCCCATATTATGAAAAACACATTTTCTCTGGTCTCTACATATATGTTGCAACTTCAAGGTGATTAAAACTATCGCACCTCCACTCTGTGACGTCATGTTACGGACACATCCGTTCGTCAATGAACTGATTATATGGGGATGGGGTTACTCATTCATGAGATGAAATGTTTGTGAACATGCAATCGGTCAGTGTCTGTTAAAGAAATTAAAATGAAAGATAAAGAGCAATCCATATTCTGTCTTCGCTGAAACTTGATGTCTTGCAAAACCCGGGAAAAATGAAGAAATTAAATGAAAAGACAAAAAGTCTATTAGTTTGCAAGACAAACACGAAGACATAAAAAGACGCACAATGGCTGAAAGTGACCGTCGGAGAAAAAAGAGATCTACAATCCGCACATCTGTCTCAAAGGTACTAAGCAAAATTGCTGAAGAACTTAGTAAAGAAAGGATTGATCCTGACATTCTGGAGGAGTTGATGGAACAGCTATTGATAAAAGAGGAATGTTTGGACAAAATGGACAGAGAAGTAGAAGAAGGAACAAAGACGAAGATAAACAGAGCAATAAGAAAAGGGCAAGATTCAGCTCAAGGAGATGTCTCTACAATGTCTTATGGAGCTGTCACGACCCGCAGGCTGTGATCAGGGCCTCCTGCCTAGTGTTTGTATGTTTGTGATTTTTTGTCTTCCTTTGCTCCCTTTTTGTGTGCTTGGTGTGTTTTGGTTTTGTGTATGTCTCTGTGTAGTGCTCTCCCCCTCTCTCCCTCTGGAAGCCACCGGTGGGCGTGGTCGCTGGAGCTCCGGTCAACGCACCTGCAGCTCATCAACCATAATCGGCGCACCCTTATATGCCCAGACCAACCTTTGAGACCCTGCGTTGAATCAGTCACAGTGAGAAAACGCCAGCCGCACCTGAACTAGTTCTTGTGTTTTTCGAAACCTCTGCTTACCTGTTCTCTGTTTCACCACAGACCACCAAACCTGAGCCTGAACCCTGCCAACCAACCAGCACTGCCGACCTCGAACCCTGAGCCTGAGTCACACCACCACTCTCAGCGTCTCGGAGAACACCTACCTGCCAGCACTGCCAACCACGAACCCAGAGCCTGAGTCAGACCACCACTCTCTGCGTCTCGGAAGACTTCTGCCACGCTACCACTATTTGCTTTTGTGTGTTCAATAAATTTACACGTGTTCAATCTTTACTCTGGTCTGCGTTTGAGTCCCTGGCCCCAGATCCTGACGGGAGCAGACGCCATATGAATGTGAAACTGCCTAAACTGATAATTGATAAATATGACGAGGATATCAGCCAGTGGCAGCATTTTTGGGGACAGTATGAGACGGCAGTCCACAACAATCCCAACCTGACAAAACCAGATAAATTCAACTATTTAAGATCATATTGTAGTTTCTGGGCTTTTCTCCTCCAATGAGTCGGCGTGTAGTTTGATGATAAAAGAATTCTGCGGAGGCAAGGCTGGGTGGAATGATTTCACTTATTCTCTATTTCCCTATTGTCAGCAATCTCTTTTCCCTATATTATCTTAACATTTCTTCTCTTCCTCACTTCGTTATTTGAGCAAACTTAGCGCATAGGAAATAGTGACTAATCTCACGCATGACTTAGGACAATGTAAGCTTAGCGTCATACTTTTCACTGCCAGCATTGTATTTCCAATTAAATTCATAAATCTTTACCGCATAAGTTTCTCCTTTTTCTCCAATTCTCTTAATTTAGAAAATTTAGACAGACCCGTATCAACAAACTACACACCTATTGCCCATTTCCCCCCCTTTTTGGTAATTTTCAGCTTGACAGACATTGGAAAACACACACACCTGTCCAGGGCCTGAGTTTAACCCTTAGAGCGAAAATGCTCACCTTGTTGGCCAGTTGGGGTGAAAGTCAGTCTGTGGACCCCTGTCATGTGTCAAGTTGTCAAAAGCGATCCTGTCCGTGACACCACCTGTAGTCTCTGGGCTTTTCTCCTTGTTACGCCCCTGATCTAGGGGAATCAGAGACATAACATGAAGTGCTGCTCCCCATTCTTCCCACTCCCAAGAAGGCCAGTGTCACAGGAAGTTTTTAAATTAAAAGGTAGCATTTTATTTGCTTCAGAGGGAGAAAAGGCCAAAACAACAAACAAAAACATCTATCTCCCTATATTCCCTATGCAAATCAAAAGTATTAACAAAACGACAAAATCTTACCTAACTCCTAAACAAGTAAAAACAGGAGAAAAAAGGCTAAAGAAAAGGCTTCTCCCTCCTACTGGGCTACCACACACTATTTCTAAAAGTACAAAAGGCTCCAGTTGACAGTTTCCGTAAGTTTCACAAAACACACAGTCAAATCTTAAACGAGCTGGACACTGGTCCCAGTTGGATGTGGGAGAATGGTTGGCGAGAGAGACTGCAGTCAGCTGGTGGTTCAAATAGGCTCCTCTCCCACCTCTGGCCAATCGTGGAGCAGCAATCAGGCAGTTCCAGCCAATCAGAAGGTCCAACCTGCTATCAATCATCCAGACAGACACACTCAGAGCAGACTGCTCACACACTTGGAGGAGGAGGGGCAGAGCAGATCAAATATATACACTCACAAAACAATAATAATGACCCAGGGTCATAACACCTCCCCACCTGAAAATCAAACATTTATCCCCTAATAAAAGTTTGATTCAATGAGCACGTGACAGAGCATCAGCCATGACATTGTCCAACCCCTTTTTATAACGGATCTCAATGTTGAAGTCCTGCACTAATAACGACCAGTGCATCAAACGCTGATTACTGTTTTGCATCTGTGTCAAAAACACTAACGGGTTGTGGTCAGAGAACACGACAGTAGGCACCGAGCTGGACCCGAGGTACACTTCAAAGTGCTGTAGCGACAAGAGAAGGGCTAAGGCCTCTTTTTCAATTGTGCTATAATGTAGCTGATGTTTTTTGAACCTCTGAGAGAAATAACCAATTGGGTGCTCAACTCCACACTCATCCTCCTGCAGGAGCACCGCGCCCGCACCGAGAGCGCTTGCATCTACTTCCAGCTTAAAAGGACGCGCAAAGTTCAGAGCGGCCAGCACCGAAGCGCTGCAGAGGAGAGCTTTGGCAGCCTCGCATGCCGCTTGACATTTCTCTGACCACTGGAACGGAGTTTTGGGGCTTGCCAAGCTCATGAGCGGAGCTACTACCTAATTTTTACAGAAGGCCCTGTAGTATCCCGCCATTCCCAGGAATCGACAGAGCTCACGACGCATTTTAGGAGCAGGAAAATCAACGATAGCTTGGACTTTTACTCTCACGGGGCAAACCTGACCTTGCTCCACCTGTTTGCCCAGGTATGTGACGACGGCTTTTCCGAACTCACATTTCGACAGATTAAGGGTTAGTGAGGCGGCACACAACCAGTCGAAAATCGTACGAAGTGTTAATACATGTTTGGTCCATGTAGATGAGTATGCCACAACATCATCTAAATAAACTTCACAGTCACCTACACCACACAGTACAGTACTCATCAGCCGCTGGAAGGTGGCAGGTGCATTTCTCAGCCCGAACGGCATGACTGTGTACTGTAAAAAGTGATCAGGCGTGACGAAGGCGCTAATTTCAGATGCACGGCGAGTTAGTGGGACCTGCCAGTACCCTTTGAGGAGATCTAGTTTTGTCACGACCTTGGCAGATCTGACACGATCAATGAGATCACCCATAAGCGGTAACGGGAAGGAGTCTGGTTTGGTAATGGCGTTAACCTTACGGTAATCATTACAGAACCGCTGGGTCTGGTCGGATTTTGGGACCAGTAATGAAGGAGAGCTCCAGGGGCTACTGCTTGGGACGGCGAATCCATGATCAAGAAGGTATTGTACTTCTTTCTGCATCATGGCACGTTTATTGGGATGGACACGATAAGCACGCCGTTTGATAGGCTTGTGATTTTCCACCTCAATATCATGTTTGAGTATATTAGTTTGGGTGGGAATGTCACCAAAAAGCTTTGGGAAGTCTTGGATGAGAAGACGAATATCGGACTGGGCGGAGTCAGACAGATGATCGAGGTAAACATTTAAATTACTCAATCTCCGAATTTCGGAGGCGCGCACAGGGGACAGTGTTATGTCTGTCATTCAGCCCATCATCCATGGCGTTATATGTGGGCTGTATGACAGACATCGAGACAACAGGCGCAACAACAGGCGGCGGGTCGGCACAGTCCTCACGACCAACATACTTTTTCAGCATGTTGATGTGGTATACGCGAGTTTTCTTTCTGTGGTCAGGTGTTCGAATTACATAATCTGTCTCACTGATTTTCCGATCAACCACATACGGTCCTGAAAATTTGGCTTGCAGAACCAACGACGGGCAGCAAAACCAAAACACGGTCACCTGACTGGAAGGCCCGTGCAACAGATTTTTTATCGAAACGCACTTTCATTTTGTTTTGTGTGACTGAAAGCGAGGCACGGGACAAATCACACGCATGGTGCAATCGCTCTCGAAACGAACTAGCATAGTCCAGGACGTTTTCTCTGAAAGATTTCTCCGAGAGCCATTTCTCCCAGAGCAGACGTAACGGACCGCGCACAGTGTGCCCAAAAACTAAGTCTGCCGGACTAAAACCAAGAGATTCTTGCACGGTTTCCCTCACTGCAAACAGTAGTAGCGGTAACCCCTCATCCCATTCTCGGTTTGACTCAGTGCAGAATTTTCGAAGCAGACTTTTGAGTGTCTGGTGAAATCTCTCCAATGCACCCTGGCTCTCTGGATGATAAGGACTGGAGGTGCGGTGCTTAACATTCAGCTCTGTCATGACCTGAGCAAAGATTTTGGACATAAAGTTCGAGCCCTGGTCGCTTTGGATACGTCTGGGAAGGCTGAATGTGGAAAAAAATTTGACTAGTGCCTTCACGATACCTCGGACTTTCAACGAGCGCAGTGGGACTGCTTCAGGATAACGGGTGGCAGCACACATTATGGTGAGGATGTATTGATTACCGGACTTTGATTTTGGCAGGGGCTCAACGCAGTCAACAATGACATGTTCGAACGGTTCTCCGATGACAGGGATTGGCTTTAATGGAGCAGCTGGAATCACCTGATTGGGTTTACTTGAGATCTGGCAAGTGTGGCACGAATGACAGAATTTCACCACGTCAGATTTAAGTCCAGGCCACAAGAAGTAGCGGAGGATACGCTGATATGTTTTTTTTTTTACACCTAAATGGCCGGACATATTGTGGTCATGAGCTCGACTCAGGACCTGCAGACGGAATGGCTGTGGGAGTACAATCTGGCGCACAGACTGGTGTGTAAAACCGGTGCCAGGAGACCAGTGGCGCATTAAGACACCAGCATCCACCAGGTAAGACACAGACTTTTCACATGCAGTTTTATGAACAAGAGAAAAACAATGAGACAAAGTAGAGTCATTTTCTTGAGCCTTGATTAGCTGTTCCTTGTCTACAGTCAACACGAGGGTTGTGTCGTCAGGCTGAAGCTCTGTAACAGCTGCACTTATTTCACACTCGATAGATGAGCCTGGTGGGTCAGAGGGACTCATGAAAGAGTCCCCCAGGTCCACCACGTCTCCAAATTTACGTGCCTGAGCACGGTTATGGCACACACGGGAAACAGGGGAAACGAGTCTGGCCCAGCCGGGTCAGAAACACTTGTATTCATCGTCGGGTCAGAAACACTTGTATTCATCGTCGGGTTTTCAATCACCTCGGGGGATGGAAAAACTTTCCAACCTGCTAAGTCATTACCAAGAATAAAATCCACACCCGCTATCAGTAGTTCGGGACGCACGGCAATCTGAAATTCCCCTGAAACAAATTGCGAACGTAACTGAACAAGGTGCAAGGGTGCACGAATAACGCTCATCTTTACCCCCCATACCAACACATCTGACCCACAGTAAGACTGTGCAGAAAAAGGAAGGACGCTGCCACGAATGAGCGACCGCATAGCGCCGGTATCCCGCAGGATAGTGATCGGAACGCGCTTTTCGTTACCGACAATAGAGCACGAACCGTCGGAAATGAATGGCCTGAAAACAGAATCAATTTGGGCTTTTTTTGATTCCACCACCTTCGTGCTTTTGGCCGAGGGTGGTTGGATTTGGATTAGGTTTATTGAAGCTGGTGTTTTGGTTTGTTTGATTTGCTATTTTCTTTTAAGAGTGGGACAAGCGCTGATGAGATGTCCCTGCTCATGACAGTAGAAAAATTCACGAGTTTCACGGCCAGTAGTTGCGGCAAAAGTATTTCGACGGGCCCCATTAGGGGATTTTACTCTTCGGTCTGTGGAGACCGGTTCCCGGCAGACTGGGGAAGAAAAAACACTTCCATGCGTTAATGTAAATTCATCTGCCAGTACGGCGGCATCAGCAAGGGTCACAACTTTTTGTTCATTCAAATAGATTACAATCTTATCAGGAAGCTGATTTTTAAACTCTTCCATTAGCAAGAGCTCACGCAGGCCATCAAATGTATCAACTTTACATGCTTGGCACCATTTATCAAACAGCACACCTTTTTCCCTTGCAAATTCCCCAAATGTCTGGTTGGCAGTTTTCTCACATTTTCTGAATTTTTGCCTGTATGCTTCTGGCACTAACTGGTATGCATGAAGTACGGTGGCTTTTATCACATCATACTTTAAACTGTCCTCAATTGACAGAGACGTGCACACTTCTTGGGCTTTACCCACTAGTTTACATTGTAAAAGCAGAGACCATACATTTTTTGGCCACTTCAAGGTAGCGGCGATGCGTTCAAATGCATTGAAATACGAGTCCACTTCAGACTCTCTAAATGGTGGAACTAATGCAATGTGCCTGCTAACATCAAAACTATCCTGGGGCGTTTGGGAGGGTGACTGTGTGGTTGAGGAATTGGCTGCAGCAGCAGCTCCCCGCTCTATCTCAAGAGCCTTCACCCTGAGATGCATGGCCTCCACCTCCAACTCCTGTGTCGCACCTCCACTTCCCTTTTGCGTAGGGTCAGTTTTAACTCCTCTGGAGACATACTAGTCTGAGTAGGGAGGAGTGGAGTGGCAGGAGTGCCAGCTAGTACACCCGGCTCAGCTCCCACTACAGGAGCTGGCTCCTTAAACAAGCCCTTTTCAGTTAGTTTATCAATCAGAAGCTCCAACAACCGTTGTTTATTAATATTAACTGGCACAACCACCTCAAAAGACTCTGCAATCACAATTAAATCAGCTTTTTTACATTTTTTTAATACGTCAATCGACAGACTTAAATTAAATTCTTCCAACTTAAACTCCATATTTGCCACTTACAAGGAAAAAATTGCCACACAAACAAGCAGAGATGAAGGAAAAAAAAAACAGCCAAACTCACCCGATTCACGACGATGATTTACAAGGAAACAAACGGACGAGCCCCCAAATCATGTTACGCCCCTGATCTAGGGGAATCAGAGACATAACATGAAGTGCTGCTCCCCATTCTTCCCACTCCCAAGAAGGCCAGTGTCACAGGAAGTTTTTAAATTAAAGGTAGCATTTTATTTGCTTCAGAGGGAGAGAAGGCCAAAACAACAAACAAAAACATCTATCTCCCTATCTTCCCTATGCAAATCAAAAGTATTAACAAAACGACAAAATCTTACCTAACTCCTAAACAAGTAAAAACAGGAGAAAAAAAGGTTAAAGAAAAGGCTTCTCCCTCCTACTGGGCTACCACACACTATTTCTAAAAGTACAAAATTACAAAAGGCTCCAGTTGACAGTTTCCGTAAGTTTCACAAAACACACTATCAAATCTTAAACAAGCTGGACACTGGTCCCAGTTGGATGTGGGAGAATGGTTGGAAAGAGAGACTGCAGTCAGCTGGTGGTTCAAATAGGCTCCTCTCCCGCCTCTGGCCAATCGTGGAGCAGCAATCAGGCACCTCCAGCCAATCAGAAGGTCCAACCTGCTATCAATCATCCAGACAGACACACTCAGAGCAGACTGCTCACACACTTGGAGGAGGAGGGGCAGAGCAGATCAAATATATACACTCACAAAACAATAATAATGACCCAGGGTCATAACATCCTCCAATGAGTCGGCGTGTAGTTTGATGATAAAAGAATTCTGCGGAGGCAAGGCTGGTTGGAATGATAGAGCAATCTTTATTGAAACAGAATCTTGAGCCCTGCGTCCGGATCAGAAGCGGCCGCTTTCTGATGTTATCAAATATATGGGAAAAGCTATGCCAAAATGCTTTGCCCTCTGCCCTCTCAGAACTCCTAGCCTTCGATCTCAGGAGACCTAAAAAAATGCCACCCCCTGTTCTTCCTGTGAGGGCCTTTTTTAGAGTCCCTTCTCCGGTACACCCACTTCTTCTGATTGGTCCCTTTGCCAAATTATCCAATAGACTAAAAGAGGAGTTTGACCTGTGTTAGGCATCTTCCACCATTTGGCATGCAGGACAAACTTAGCTAAGCACTTTATCGTCTGTTAACCTTTGACTCCTTACAGTTGGAAGCCAACCCCTGGACCTTCACTCACACAATGAATGAATCAATAGGTCATGATTGAATCCAAACTGAGTAGATCCATCATGATTGAATCTAAGCTAAGTAAATCAGAATGTGTTGTCCTCCAGATACCTCAATATCTTATGGGCGCAGCCGCTAATGTTGTTGCAGGATTCCCATTGACTGAAGGCAATTATGATAATGCAATCCAAATGCTGCGTAACCGATTTGGCAAGAAGGATTTGGTTATTAAGACTGTTACTGTCTGGATAGTCTCCAGTAAAGAGGCAACTAAATGTCTGTTGGATGGAGGCAGTCAGAGTAGTTTTGTGCGTGAAGATATCTCCCGTGCTTTAAATCTCCCCAAAATAGGTGAAGAGACTCTGAAACTACACACATTTGGCTTCGGTGAACCAAAACACATCACCTGTAATAAAGTAAAATTAAGACTGAGTAATATCAGAAATGGCTAAATTATAGATCTAGTTGTACTAGAAACACCTCGTGTGCTCATCCATCATGAAGGTAGCGGGAGAAGAATTACGCAGAGAACTGAAGCGTAAAGGCATGCAACTAGCTGACACAGTAGTGAGTGGAATGGAGACGCAGATGTTGGGAGAATTGATTGTAGGTGATCATTACTGGGAAATTGTGCCCTTTTTGCCTCGTATTAAAAAGTGCCCTTTTAATGAATACATAAATTCCTATTGTGCAAAGGAATGTAAAAAAACGGCGGTAAAAAAACGCCACGTTTATTTACATTACGCATTTCGTAAGTAATAGTGTTGTCGTGTGTGTTTTGAGCCTATAAAGCCACTTCTCTGTCCGCTGCGGCTCTGCACTCTCTCAGAGGAGAGAGAGAGAGAGAGAGAGAGAGAGAAGCCGCTGCCTCATGGAGAACTCTACCATGCAGGTAGATGAGATGTGACAGTGGAGCGACTTGAACCTTTGAGAGTTATAAATCCATTAACCTAACTTCCTTTTAGGGGCTAACAAGTCGCCTTCCACTTATTCAACGTGTTTAAATATGAGTCATATTTCAGAAAGCGTCCATTTGTGCTTGTTAACTGCTTGTTAATGAGAGTTAAGAATAATCTGACAGTTGTCTGTGTCGGCTGTTTATCTTGCCACAAATCTTCAGCTTCGTTAAGTAACAAAAAGAGTCATTTTCATAGGCCGGCCTCCTCTGTGCGGTGATAGGAGATATCTGAGGGGGGGGTGTTCATCCCTGAGGTGAAGTTCGGTGTGTCCAGCGGTAAGATAGCAGTGTTTCCAGTGTTGTCGCTCAGAGTTACACACGCAAATTGCTCTGTTGTTGGTTGTAAAAATCAACATAAGTGCCTATATTCTGTCCCAGCTAAAGAACAACAGAAGAGACAGTGGTTGTGTTTCATTTTTAATGACAATATGCCAGCTACGCTTCCTGTTAGCTTGTATGTGTGTGCTAACCACTTCACATCGGACTGCTTCAGTAACGAGGGTCAGTACAAAGCTGGCTTTGCCTCGACGCTGACCCTCGTAAAAGGATCAGTCCCACCCATACCGGACCCAGCAACTGCACCTGAGCCACAGGTAGGTGTCGCCACATTTTGATTTTAGTTTTTACATTTGCCTACGAGTATGGAGAAGTCAGCTGGAAATTGGCTAACTAGTTAGTTCCACTTTGGTCCGCTATGCAGTGGAGTTTGAAGCGAGTTTAATGTTAATAATATTACGATGGAGCTTGGTTGTCACAGTAAAAAGTCTGGAAACATGTGCAAACTGGAGACAGATGATGCGAACAGTGTCCAAGAGTTTGGAGACTGTGTTGGAGACAAACACAGCTTTCGCTAGCTGTTAGCCATTAGCTACATGGTTGTAAATGTAACAACACATACGAACAAACTAACATTATTCAGACACACTAACCATTCTGAAACGTCCTGCTGCAACCGCAGAGTCTGTACTTTTTCAGGAGCCTCTCCTTCTGGGTCTGATTCTTGGTCAAACTGGTATGGTTGAACGAAAGCATCTCGGCGAGCCATAGTGATACATCCACCATAAACATTAACGCATGCTACGGCTAGTGTAAGCGCAGGGGCGCCGGCAGGGACTTTGGGCCCCATGAAAAGAAATCTAATTGAGCCCTTGTATAGGCTGTGATGAAGCACAAGTTTTCCATTTTCTTTATTTAAATTGTTTCCACTAACATTTGCTAAATACAAAGAATTGTATTTAAGTTGATTACACAAAATGTATATATATAAGACTTGTGGTAATCCAAGCAATAACCTGTCAGAGTTGGAGCCCTTTGTGGTGGCCATCTTGTCCTGGTGTGGAAAGAGGAAACGCGCCTCAGCAGTAGCCTTTTTATGTGGAGTCTGAGAAGGCGTGTTCTCAGTGGTGATTGTGATGTCATGATGGGTAATTAAGTTAAATACTGAATAAAGTACAAATCATGTGTTTGTTGTGAATGTGCAGTAGGTATCTTAGGCTAAGGATGAAGGTATTTACAACTTGTTAGTGTGAGCAAGTGAAAGAAAACCATGTCTATGCATTGTAAACCTTTTCAACTCTCTATTATAAAGATCTGCCCTGATAGGCCAGTTGAATTGGAAAGGCGGACTCTCCCGCTATATATGTGAGTGGAATGGGAGAGGGCGGAGAGGTTTTTTGGGGGGGTTTTTCCGTGAGAAAAGAGCAACCTGAGTGGTCTGAAGCTCAGTAAGAAATGTTTGTTTCTTTGTTTTTGAGACTAAAATAAAAGTTTTTCTATTTTTTTCTGCACAACCCTTGCCAGTGTGATGTTTTATCTTCCACCACGTTTTGCTGCTCCTCACCTTATAACATAGGCCGGCGAAAATTTTCTATGCCGTTTTATATAAAACTATGCATTTTAATGATATTTTTGACTATCATTCCCATATTTGTGAAAAGAACAGCATGACAATTACTTGGTTACTGCTCACTGTCCCCCTTGTAGTCCCGCATCCAGGTCTAGTTTATCGCCACAACTGAAGACTCACAGGTGGTGGCGTTGGATTTGGGGTGAAAAAATACATCAATCTTCTGATTTCCAGAAAATATAAACATTTCTCTGCTTGTATTGAGAGTTATATTGAGTCACAGTCTGCATGCAACAGAAATGTTCTCCTCTGTTCCTACTGCAAAGCAGAGGGGTGAAAGTCCAAAACGACTGACCAAACATTCTATTTTAGTGACAGCTGAATTTTAACTATATTATATATACACATACATATCCCCTTTTTTATATCAGAACTGTTTTTAATAAATGAAAATTATTCTGAAATAAATATGGATTCAAAGCTATTTTTATTTTATAGCGGGCTGACACACAGCTGCTGCTGCTGATGCATTTGACGTATCTGTTCGATGTTTATTTTAATTATACTCATTGATCATTATGTGAGAAAATGATTTGTTTGAACTTCTGTCATTAATAAATATTTCATTTTCTTTTTTGTGATGGTAAAAAGAGCAAGAGAGACAGAGAAATCTCCACAGACTCCCTGCAATGATGCTAACTGGCATGTCATTGAACACAATGTTGCTCAGCTTCTTCACTGGGACAGGGAGGGGGACAGTTATGGGGAGACTGGGGTACTGCTGACTCATCTGTTAAGTCTGCTAAAAGGGGCAGGGACAATGATTTCAGATGAATATCTTGCTCGTTTCCCTGCACTGATTAAATGTTGATGAAATGTAGGCCAAGTGATTCATCCAACTGCAGTGAAAAATAGTCCCTTAACACCTGTCAATCCACATCCTCCGCTCCGACAGTGCTTTAACCCTTCTTGTCACTGTTGCAGTGGGACACTGCTGGGTGCTGCTTTGATGTCAACCTTGTTTTTGAAATCCTTGAAAACTGTGTTGGAGGTAATAGCCATAGCCTCCTTGAATTACTCCCCATCTGTAAAAGGCTTCTTGTGTTTAGCCAGAATGTGACTTACACGATATGATGCTCCTGTAGCAGCCTTATGTCCAACAGCAGGTTTAACGAAGAGCAACTGCTGGGCTTTCAACTCCGATTTTAGCTCTTCAACTTTCTTAGCATGGATAGCACTTTTTAGTGGAAAGAGGTTCTTGAATTGCGGGTGGTTTGCGTTGGTGCCGCTCCAGATTTCCTCTTTTACTTAGTACTTGAGTTTGGTGGCATAACATACATTAATTACACTTGTCTTTTACTAATGTAAAAATAAATTCTTCCTCCCATTCTGGATGAAAATGGTATATTTTTGCCATCTTTCGTGGAGCCTCAGCCATGTTAGATGGTTGCTACCTAGCAACATAGCCCTTGCGTCATTGTGGGAGACGGCTTCTCTTCTCTCATTGGTCAAAATAATTGTACTTTTTTTCTAATCGTATTGTTCACTGTCACACTACTATGACAGTACTGAAGCTGATTCAAGAGAGAGGAAGGCGCTCACAAAACATTTGTGAATATTAATCAGGCATTAGGTGATTGTATATTTATTTTTCCTAATATTTTCAAGATCTACAGGGAAAGTCCCCAAGATCAGCAGGTCGATCGTGATCGATGGGTTGGTGACCCCTGCTGTACAGAATAAGTATGTGGTATTTTGTACACAGCCTGTTTTTTGTTTTATTTGTCTTTTTGTGCAAATAATTGTCTGCCAGCGTGTACAGGTATGTGTTATTTCCTATCTTTATGGAAGAGCTATGCTGAACTGCCTATTTAAAACTGTCCCTAAATGATTTGCAAAG
This sequence comes from Diplodus puntazzo, assembly GCA_963678695.2. NCBI lineage: Eukaryota > Metazoa > Chordata > Actinopteri > Spariformes > Sparidae > Diplodus > Diplodus puntazzo. Next base: position 3,475,015 of record OZ023164.1, read on the forward strand.
ATACACATTTTTTTGCTGTGCACCTCCTTTCTTTGTACGGTTTAGTGAGTTTGAATTAAGGGCAGCCTCTTGCCAAACCAAGCATGACTGGAATTGATTCATTTAGAAGCTTTTCTTATGGGGAAAGTTTGCACCATCACATTTACCCTCCACACGCTCCTGCTCATTCAGACCACACAAAATACTTACTTTATTGAATACAACTACAACCTTTTCGACATATTTCAACTTGGTGATAGCAAATTTACATAATTAACTTGAAGTCTCATTCTTTTTTTTCTGGTGGACTCTTCTGATTTTGTTGTGAAGCATGATTTCCTCAGTGATGTAGGTGGTGCACATGGCTCTACAGGTGAGATTGTATTTAATAACTTCCTTGCATATTTGCACTATGATGCATTTGTATGTGTACCGACATAACACCAACTTCCCATGCAGAAGTAAGCTCTCATGCTTTGTCTTCCGTGAAGTGGAATAATCGAATAAACCTCTCACAGCTAGCTTTCCAATATAATTAAGCCAGGTTGCCATTTGTGGAGACTAATTTAGAATGAGTTGTGATTAGCTATTTCCACACTCTAAGGCATTACGCATATAAATTGAACACATTTTAACCAGCTGGGAATTTGACAGTGGCAGTTGATTCCCTTAAATGCACACTTGAGTGTTTACCACTGCTTTACTGTAATGGATCATTTACCTACATGGGCAGGAGACAGGAGAGGAGAGTCATTATTCTGCAGGGAGAGAAAATGAGGGTGAGTGGGAGAAAAAGACTATTTTTGGTTTCAGGACTTGACTTGTACTGTAGTCACTCGAGGAATTAAGATGCAGGGAACCTCCATCAACTCTCCCTCCCTCATCTGCTCCTTACCACTGCAGCCTAGGGTGGATATACTATGTACGTACCCCAGTTATTTATCACTGTAGAGCTGTGATGGAGAGGCCTGCGGGCCTAGAGAGAGTGACACAGTGCCGGGGCTAGAATTAAAAACTCTCAGCCTTGTGTAATTTGATTTGATTGTTCTCTCATCCATCATCGAAGGAAGACTTTTCTCTCCTTGTGGTTGGACCATTCCTGCCAAGATCCAAATAGTATGGATGTCTTGCAGGGGGGCGAGGAGCTCTCCATGTCATACATTGATGTTAAGCCTCTTCTACTGCATTACCTTGCTCTACTCAAGTCAACTCATTTTTGATGCCAGGTACTTTTCTCGATTTTAGACTTAGACTTAGACTTCTCTTTATTTTTGTCATCCACTGCAGTTAGTACCTCCTCAGCATAGGCATGGTGCTAAGCTGATTTTCAAAGCAAGGTGGCATGGAACTGCTGTTACACAAAAGAACATCATTGGCAGCCATGTCCTGAGCACCAGCGATATCCGTGGAAACCCACCACAGCCACAGTCAGTTGCCATCTGACAAAAGATACAGAAGTGTCCACTGCCATACCACCAGACTACGGAGCAGCTTCTGTCTTCAGACTGTGAGACTCCTGAGCTCATCATCACAACCATAACATTCTTTTTTTGTTTGTGTAGCATAAAGGGCCAATGATTGAATCTTTGTTGTACAAGCCCATGCAGTAAAATTACAATTAAATGAACCATGAACCAACCATTTGAACAAACACATGCACAATGGAGTATATCAAAGGGATAGCTGTTTGTCACAGCATTGAGACACTCGATACATCAGAAAAGGCTGGAGGCAATAAGACAAAAGACTGCTCAAGAGTTTTTCATTTGTTTCTTTTTTCCAAAGAGAGTTTGGAAAATCCTACATCAGAAAGCAGAAGAGGCATCTCTGCTTACAAGTGCTGTGCAAGTGAAGAATCTCTCCAACCAATCATTATTGGTTGGAGAGATTTATTATTGGCTCAGCTCAGTAAGAACCTGTCTGAGGTGATAGCAAAGTTACTATCCACAATGTTTGACTATAGAAAACTAAAAACAAGTTGAAGTGAGTCCAGCTGTACCATGCACTCGACGCAAGGCATTATACACTAGTCACTTGCAACTAAGGTGAAACTAACTAAGCGCTGGATCAAAGTCAGATTCTCTCTCTGTCAGTGCCCCAGTGGACTCTGTAGATGTTAAACCTAAGGATCAGGACTGACATAAAAACTCTGTATGTTTTCAGAGTAGCAGAGAATTTGCCCCATTCTCCCACATCTGTGCATGTTCCCCTCACCTTTCTCTGCGCTTTCTCTTGATGTTTCTGCTCCATCACCTCCTTTCCCCCTGCCCTCCAAAGATTTTACCTCCCTCTAACTTTTCTTGCCGCACTGACTTTCCTTTGTCAGTCAGTGTGCTTTGACAGAGTGAGTGAGTTACTAGGCTCTGATGACTCTGGATAAGATTTAATCCTCCTCAATGCTCTGTAAATGTCACAGAGAAGCCATTCTAAGGACCTTTCCACACCAGCCTGGGTAATTTTGCAACCGTGAAGTTATGTTCCCGGTTTTACTGTTCTGTCCACATGCAACCGTGCTTTTGAAAGACTGAAACCGTGGTCGTTTGAAACCGGAGTCCAGGGTGAGGGTTTTCGGTTGACTCGGGTTTCAGCAGTTGCGTGTGGATATGACAACTGCAATTATTTCCATTGCTTATAAGGTATCTGGACTGCAACACATTCGAGGCCTTTAATTCAACTCAGTTTAAATTTAACCTGTTCCTCCTCCTTGTGTGAGTTAGGGAATGTAGACAATACAGGGCTCACAGCTCCAAGGGACCTTGGAGTCAGCATTCAGCTGTGTGTGGGTCAAAGGTTAGCAGGAGACAAGGCCACTATAGGGACTAAAACGGAGCCTGAGTCCTATGTCAGATGGAGGAAGATATCTAAACGTGTACATCTCCAGGAAAGGATAGAGGGATCATTTAGTTAATTTTGGAGTACAAGACCCAAGGAGTGACAGTGACAGATTTAGTAATTTATGGGAGATTATGCTCCTGGCTAAGATAAGCTGCCAGCTGCTAGCTGTTGCTTTATATTTATCATAGAAATATGTGAGTGGTATCGATCTTCTCATCAAGCCCTCAACAGCAAAAAAAACATAGAGGTGTAGTTCACTAAATTTCTAACTATTATTTAACTGGCTTCAGAAACATATGGAAACAGCTAGCCTGATGTTCCATAAACCGTGAAGGTGGACGACTGGAGTGCCATCATCCATCCAAAGTGAAATGTCTAACAAGAGAAGATGCTAATCTGGTGAGGATCTCGCAGTAAATCAGAGCAGTCCCACCAGCCCAGAACAATAAGTTAGAAAGGCTATAGCACCATGAGATATGGGAAGCGCTGAGCACCGCAGGCTCAGTGTTGGCTTAGATAACTTCATCCCAGCCCACTGATTCATAGCAAGCCTGCTTTTAGTGAGCAAGTCAAAGTCTGGTGGGATAAGAAGTAACAATGATTGTATTACCTGCAATAGACTGCCTATGACAGTGGAGTGACAGTTCTAATAAGATGATGACATGCACTGTGTCATCATGTTTCAGTTTGTGTTACTATGATTTCCTGTTACATCTTGAAGTTTTGCCCACATATGTTATGTGTTGCTATTTAGTTCCTCCTTTTGCATAATTTCCTTTCTCTGTGTTCACCTGTGTTTTCTTTGTTAATCAGCCCTTGTGCGTGTGTGTACAAAGTCTGTGTGCTCCCTGATGTCTCTCTTCAGTTTGTCCTGTGTCATTCCCCTGAGCCTGTTCCTGTGTCTTTCTGTGTCCCTCTGTGGTATGTTTTTTAGATTTTGTTCCTGGCTTTATGTTTCTGCTTAGCTTTCGTCATTATTGGTTTGAACTTTGCTTTTGGTTTGTACTTTGTTTGAGCTTTTGTGTTGCTTCTTTTTATTTTTTGACTTTGCAAGGTTTTTGAATTATATAATTTTTGGATTTTCGGCTTTGTATTAAGGCTTGCTGCCTGCCTGTCTGCCTCCTGTTTGTTTCTGCATTTGGGTCCTCACCTTTTTGCCACAACAAATGCTGTAAAATGTCTTTTTAATGTTTATGAAGCATCTATTAAAGCTTTTTAGATCTGTTATAAGCAAGCAACTTAAAAACAACTTTTGGGCTGCCACATTATGTAATAATGTAGTCAAAGATGTGGTAGGCCCCAAGGAGATTTTCACAATGTTATGTTAAAGGATAGTTACATATAAGTTTAGTATTTTTATTATTAGTGTTGGGGTCCTTAAATGACTTGATTATGATTTTAAGTATGATTATTGTAGCAACATCAACAAACCTCTTTGTCCCCGGTTCAAATCCTGCTGGGACTTTTGTTGCATGTCATTCCCTCCCTCTGTCCTCATTTTCATCTCTGTCATCTTGAAATGGTCAGCTTGATAATAAAAGCATAAATGGCCACAAAAATCTTTTTAAAAGTATCATTTCTGTGAATGGCAATTGGATTACCTATTCTCTTCAGCTGGAATGTGCTCTTAAATGAATACATATGTCATGTTATTCAAACTTGGGCAAAGACAATTAGACAATTCCCTGCCGGGGAATCGCGAGAGTGGGCTGTGCGCTTTGCCCCGTGACGAACAAAAACTACGAAAGCTAAAGCAAAAGTTGAATCCCACGTTGATAACTTGGACTTTTATCTACATTTTAAAGTTTGAATGGTGTGTCTCGGTCAAAGTATGCCAGAGATGTCGATGTTTGAAATCTTCCTTTCGATCTTTTCACCTGGTCTCATTCACTTTGTGTGTGTGTGTGTTTGTGTGCATGTGAGTGTGTGTGTGTGTGTGTGTGTGTGTGTCTCTGTCTCTCTGTGTCTGTGTGTCTGCGATTTTTTGACCTAGTACCATTCATTCCTTATGTGAAAGTTTACGCAGGTTTTCGCGACTTACTACTTACGTCGCGAAAACATGAACGTTCTAGAAAACTGATTAATAATCTGTGTGTGTGTGTGTGTATTTGTGTGTCTGTGACTTTTTTGACCTCACGTCACGAAAACATTAATATTCTCTGTCTTTCTGTGTGTGTGTGTGTCTGTGTGTGTTTGTGTGCATGTGAGTGTGTGTGTGTGTGCATGTGTGTCTGTGTGTCTGTCTGTCTGTCACTCTCTCTGTTGGCCTAGCTGATCTCGGTTGCTAGGTGACGGTTGGTGAGGGCCCGTAGCAACGGCCGTCCCAGGCTGATTTGAGAGTGATTTCTGCCTCAAATCTAGGACGTCAAACTAGTGCTATTTAGTCAAAATCATACATGATGTCGGCAAATTTTTTTCACGATCGAGCCAGAAAGGCCTTAAAGAAGATACTCATGAAGTTTTGTGGTCCTAGCTTCAGAAATGTGGAAATACGAGCGAGTTTAAAAAAGGTGCAGTTTGGAAAATCCTCTCCCCGATTTACATTGGAGTGAATGGGATGCTTGAGAGCTACTCTTGTCGATTAGAGACAGATAATTCAAAAACCGTAAATCCTACCAATTAAGTAGACACATTGGGAGAAAGAAGACAAGTGTGGCTACAACTCTGGAAAATATCACTGTTTTTGAGCATGATTTATTGCCATGATCATCATGGAAAATGAAAATTTCTGAGGACATTTTTGAGTCTGTGTCACTCTGTCAGTTGGCCCCCTCCACTCTGCTGCACGAACATTCCGCCATATACAATTATTGAAAACCCTGAATTTTTCCAAAATAACTCACCGTCATTCAAGGGTCACAGTTCAAAAACTAGACATCGTGGGAAAGTAGTTCAAATACAACTTAAATACACAGGACTTGTGCCTACATTTTAAAGTTTGAATGGTGTTTCTAGGTGAATGTATGCCAGAGCAGGAGATGTTTGAATAACGTCGCAGATTTGCAACTTTTTTGACCTCGTCCCATTCATTCCTTATGGGAAATTTTTCGCAGTTTTTCGCGATTTATGTCGCGAAAAATTAATACTGTGGAAAACTGAATAATAGCTCACCGAGTCAGATCGAGCCGCACGTTTTGATATATTTTTTGTTCGTGTGTGCTCAACGGTGTGGGAGGAGATAGCGACAGAAAAACTGAGGAGGGGGAATAATAATGCTAGAAAAATTTGCATTTCCTACGAAAATACAGTGTGAATGCTGAAGTCTGAAGCGAAATCTGCTGAATGCACTTCCGAAAAGCTGAAAAAGTCGAAAAGCTGAAAAGTTGAAAAGGTCAAGGCCGAAAGAGTTTTAAAAAGTTGAACATGTTGATAGCTGAACAGTTTCTGTAGCTGAAAACGAAGCTGAATGTATAAAGAAGCTGAAAAGGCAGAAAGATGAATATTTTAAAAAGATGAAGAGACAGAAAAGTTTACAAGGGCTGAAAGACTTGAAAAAGTTAAAGATTTTCATAGGTGAACACGAAGCGGAATGTTTGAAGGAGTTGAAAAGGCCGAAAGATGAATATCTGAAATGGCTAAAAAGCTGTAGAGTAAGGGGTCTGAAAGAGCTTAAAAAGGTGAAAAAAGACTGAAAAGACCGAAAAGTTTCTCGAGTAAGAGGGCAGAAAGTGCCTTAAAAGATGAAAAAAGACTGAAAAGGCAAAAAGGTTGTCGAGAAAGAGGGCAGAAAGAGCTTGAAGAGGTGAAAAAAGGTTGAAACGGAGAAAAGTTAAAGGCAGAAAGAGCTTAAAATGGCTGCACACATGGTGGAGCAGGAGCCGAGTCAAAGATGAACATGTCCCTATTACAATGAATGGCAAAATGCCTGCCAAACCCCTGCGATTTTTGAAAAAACTGTAAGGGTTATCACCAACATATTTATATATTATAAAGTTGTAATGGTGTCTGTCGCTCAAAAAAAAGATGAATATTTTAAAAAGCTGAAAAGGCAGAAAAGCCAAAGGGGGCTGAAAGAGTTGAAAAGGTTGAACATTTTAATTGCTGAACATGAAGCTGAATGTTTGAAGGAGTTGAAAATGCAGAAAGATGGAGATTTTAAAAAGCTGAAAGGGCAGAAAAGCTGACGGGGGCTGAAAGACTTGAAAAAGTTGAACATATTAATTGTTTAACGTGAGGTTAAAAGTTTGAAGGAGTTGAAAAGGCAGAAAGATGAATATGTGAAAAGGCTCAACAGGCTGTGGAGTAAGAGGGCTGAAAGAGCTTAAGGGTAAAAAAAGGCTGAAAGGTGAAAAGTTAAAGGCAGAAAGAGCTTAAAGGCAGAAACACACCGGCCCAACCGTTGGGCGTCTGAAGCGTTTGGAGAGACTCGGACGAGGTCGGGAACATGTCTGTTCGGTGTGTTCAGCTGCGTTGGAAGCTTTCGGAGCCGTTTGGACGTTGCCTGCTCCGATTGAGCATGCGAAGTCTGAGGAGGAGGGCTGTCGGACGTCTGAACCATTGGATTGGTTGTGTGCCAGCTGAATGGTCGTTCTGATTGGCGGTGTGCTAGCGAATCAGTGCGCTGTGTGGGAGGGCTGAATACTGTGTGCGCTGTGTTTTTCTATGCACTCCGCTCCGTCATTCCCCATTTTCATGTTTTGCTGGCAGTTCTGGCACGAGACTGGCTGTTATTATGTCCGTTCAGGACAAATTAATCTGTGTTCATTTGGTAATGCGTCGCTGCATGTTTAGTATGCAGCTGTTTTTATCTGTAAGCCTATAGTGAAAATGACAAAGAAATGAGCAGATTCGGTGTGCTCACTCAGAAAGTCTGGCTGAGGATGGCTGTGAGCTGATGCTTATGCAAGTAGCCTCCTGTGGTGATCACAGGATCAGAGTCAAAATCTCATGCTTTAGGAACGCGCACTATTGTGCGCTATTCCTGTTTGGAAAAAGAGCAAAAGCGAAAAAAATAAGCCACTTTCAAACTCCAGCTTTTCACCAATATGCATGATTTAACGAGAGAAATTGCGATTTCCGGGTGATGAGGAAAGTTAAAGGCAGAAAGAGCTTAAAAAGGTGAAAAAAGGCTTAAAGGTGAAAAGTTAAAGGCAGAAAGAGCTTAAAGAGGTGAAAAAAGGCTTAAAGGTGAAAAGTTAAAGGCAGAAAGAGCTTAAAATGGCTGCAGACTTGCTGCAGCAGGACCAGGGACAGAGACGAAAATGTAACAAGGAATGAATGGGAAAATGCCTCCCAAACTCCTGCGATTTCTGAAAAAACTGTGATGGTTATCCTCAAACTATTTGTATGGTGAGTTACAGGAGGAGTTGCTGAACGCGGTCATGTCGTTTTAATTTCTGGAGAGTGCAAAATGAGGGCGGGAGAGCGAGAGACAAATCAGGTACCGTCTGCTTATTTCCGGAAAATTCGATACTTGAACTTCATGTCGCTCTTGGACTTCTAAATCCAAAACCGTAAGTCGTACATCTGAAACGAGACCATCAGCTGAAAGCAGACAAGATTTCCTACATTTCTATGCATATATTGTCTATGTCAAGTAAAAGGTGAGGGATCAAACTCAAGCTGAAAACAAGTTTGAACATTTTTTTCGACGCAGCTCTACACTCTGGCGTGCGGCAGTTGGTGATGTCACCCACTCTAGCCGACGCAATACACACCCATTATAAAATCAGAAGAGGAGCTAAAAGTTCCTAAAACTAAAACTGCGATATTTTAAAAACCGTACTACATTTTTAAAAACTGAATACAGTGTCAATAGTTCAAGTTTCGCTGACTCGTTTAAAGTTGGAATGGCGTCTCTCGCTCAACGTATGAGGTACAAGATGAGGTTGAAAGGCGATGAGTTTTGAAGAGGATTTGAAGATTTTCCCATTTGAATCAATGTTAAATTTTTTTTGGAAAAAGCTGAATTATTGAAAAAGTTGAAAAGTTGAAAAGTTGGAAAGCTGAAGGTTGAAAGAGCTGAACGAGCTGAACATTTTAATATTTGAATGATTTGAATAGCTGAACGTATGCTGAAGTTATAGCAGAATGAAATTTGAAAAAATCCCCATAAGGATGAATGGGGAAAATTTTGCACAACGAGCTGAATATTTCCAAAAGTATGAAAGATTGAAATTAGAAAAATACAAGCAGTAATGTCCTTAAAAAGCTGAACATTTTGATGTTTGAATGGCTTGAATCGGTCAAAATTTGAAGGAGAAGATAGCGGACAAAAAACGTACGGAAGAGGAATAATAACTAGAAAAATTGCATTTCCTGCGAAAATACAGTGTGAATGCTGAAGGATGAAGCGAAATCTGCTGAATGTACTGCCGAAAAGCTGAAAAAGTTGAAAAGTTCAAGGCCGAAAGAGTTTAAAAAGTCGAACATGTTGATAGCTAAACAGTTTCTATAGCTGAACATGAAGCTGAATGTATAAAGACGCTCAAAAGGCAGAAAGATGAATATTTTTAAAACATGAAACGTCAGAAAAGCTGAAGTGGGCTGAAAGACTTGAAAAAGTTGAACATTTTAATTGCTGAACATAAAGTTGAATGTTTGAAGGAGTTGAAAAGACAGAAAGATGAATATCTGAAAAGGCTAAAAAGCTGGAGACTAAGAGGGCTGAAAGAGGTTAAAAAGGTGAAAAAAGACTGAAAAGGCCCAACAGTTGTGGAATAACAGGGTTGAAAGAGCTTAAAAAGGTGAAAAAAGATTGAAAAGGCAGCCAAGTTGGAGAGTAAGAGGACAGAAAGAGCATAAAAATGTGAAAAAAGACTGAAGAGGTGGAAAGTTAAAGGCAGAAAGAGTTTAAAAAGGTGAAAAAAGACTGAAAAGGCAGAAAAGTTGGAGATTAAGAGGACAGAGAGAGCATAAAAATGTGAAAAAAGACTGAAGAGGTGGAAAGTTAAAGGCAGAAAGAGCTTAAAAAGGCGAAAAAAGACTGAAAAAGATGAAGTACAATCAGATGTAAGTCAGAGACAACAAATGCACAGTATAATATGGTTTTACCTTTACACTTATTCCCAATAGTTCAGTAAACACTTTTTCAACGTTGTAGTTCAAATCAAATCAGGTCAATAAGGTGGTGGTAACCTGCTCCGACAGAGCGTGTAATGTTTTGTAATGTGCTTGTGAAAATTGTCCAAAAAGTGTCAAGTCAAAATGTCAAACTAATAAATGTCAAACCAATAAATGTCAAGCCTTTGAGTGTCAAGCCTTTCAGTGTCAAGCCTGTATCCTGTATATCCTGTATCTCAAGCCAAAATCCAAAAGCCAAAATCTCAAATCTGATGGATAGAAAGGGAGAGAGAGCATGAGAGGAGAGACAACAGATAGAAAATCAGCAGGGCACCTGTAAGACAAAAAGGGAAGATTAATTAGACTGCTGTTGGAACATATGAGGAAAAAAACTCCAGTAGTTTCTACTCTGAGCTAAGCATGAACATGATATAAAATCATGCTGATAAATTATCGGTCAGCAGGGATTCCCATACATTCATTTGAAAGGTGAAAACCAGTTGTCATGAAAGGCATCAATTCAGAAGGGCTTGTCTTAAGGTCTCATTTTATGGTCTCATTTTATTTCCACTGCAATTTCAGCACAGTGTGTTGAAGCAGCTGCTGTCGCCAATAGGTTAAGAAAGGGTGTGCTTACTGCCACATTACTACAGAGTGCCAATCCTGATACAGTGCAAGTCAAAATCTGTGCCATGAATGACATTACAGCAGTAGTAGCCCAGCCATACAGTGCTGAGCTGTGTGTGTGTGTGAGAGACACTCAAACAAACTCCCTCAACACAGAATGTTATGGATCTAACTATCATGGACTTACTTCATACGATTACACAATTATTAGGCTATTATTTAGTGCCTTGTGCTGCAAAACTCTAATCAGATTAGTACGTAGCACCAGTGGGAAAAAAAAGTTAACTTAAAGGCCTGCTAGTTCTTAATTAATTCATAGATTTGAATTTACATGTCGTGTAGATGTGTCACAGTCTGTTTAAATAAAAGTTCTTGCGACATTTCAAATGTAGTTTTGGCTACAACTGATAATTCAGCCCACTGTGTACAAAATGCTGAGATATATCTAGCTTGTGTTGACAGTCAGCCTGAAAATACCATGATATGAATTTTGGTCAATAACGCTGAGCCCTAGTCAGCAGCTAGAGACAGCCAGAAGAAGTATGGAGACAGAAAGACATTATTTTACATTCTTCTCAGGAAATCAGGGTCAGGGTCACATCTCATATGTATCTGGATCTAATTGTTTTTTAGAGGGTTTAATTTATAAACTGTGTACGTGATTCCCACCAACAAAGTTTAATTGAATGTAAACCCATGAAATATCAGCTTAAAACAATCATAATGTCTCTGTGTGCTCTTACACTTCAGAGTTTGCAGGCCACACAGGCTGGCAGGAATGCAACGAAGTTCAGTCAAGTGAGGGAGAGAGAGAAGAGAGAGTTACAATTCACTAAAGAAAAAAAAGAATGTTGCCTGTGCTTCACCAAAATCAGTCTGTGCACCATGAATGACATTACCACAAAATCAGCTGTGTGTGAGAGACAGAACTGTTTATTTTATGAGTAACTAATTATTCTTATATGCAGCACTTGCTAAAGTTATTCAATAACTTTTGACAGAAGCAACTGTTACTCTAAATTCATAGTGCCCATTTTCTAAAATTTTGAGAAATAAATAACAATAAAGATACCACAAAATAAATCATGTGTGAATCCAAACTAAATTAAACAGTTTGAGATACTAAACTGTGTTTCTGTCAATTTATTTAGGCTGTTGCAGCTCCCATACTTATCAGGTAAAAACGCAGCAGTCGATGAATGTCCTCTATATCTAAGAAAGGAAGCATATATTAGTTTAACTACAAATCACGACTAATTACTTCTCCGTCTCGGCTCTGTGTATACTTGAATATATCGTTTTGATGGTATTAATGTCACTCTGCTTCTCCCTTCTGTTTGGGTTGGAGCTACACACACGCCACTTGTCACAAAATTGATCATAAGGCAGCCTGCAAGTCAAATATCAATAATTCACAGTGTGACTGAAGGAATATTATATAAACAATTTCTATCCTGATGAGAGAGACAGGGCTACTTTTCCGCCCTCAGTCCCAGGCAACAGTTAGAAAAATCAGCAAAGTCTATCTGAACTGAAAACTGCTATTAACTGCAGCGAACGGACGTTGGCTGTCTTTTCAGAACTCCTTCACGCGCTCGTCAGTTATCAGTTAAGTTAGCGTTAGCGGTTAAGCTAGCAACGTTACCATCGTGTAGCCAACAATAAAGGCTTTGCCTAACAAGAAAAACTCTGCACCCACTGATTCATGTTTACTCTCGTATGAATTAACACAACTTTGAATGTGCTGCTAAAACAATAAACCTGTATTTCGACCGTTCATACTTGCTGGCCATGACGGCCGTGCTTACCTGACAGACAGCGACTGAAGTAACGTCCGGTCCGCCCGGCTGCTCCAACAAAGTTTGAGTGTGGCGTTCAGGGGCCACTCGGAAATTCTGGTGTTGAACCTCTGAAAGCGATCCCCAAACCCTGCAATATCTCATAGAGCACGTGGTAAAACGTTTGTCGAATGAACAACCGTATCCAAATAATAAAGGATGTGCTGTACACTGCATTTCACAACGTTTATACAGTTTCTACTAAAGAAACAAGTTTCAAAATTGAGTGTTTTGTAAGGGAGTCCGGCGAAGAAGTAGCAGGTTTTTACAGCCTTGTTGCAAACTAACTGACACATTCACAATGAAACAAAAATCGTAATGCATGCTACTTAATGCCGAATTCCAAAGAAAAGCACAAATGAGTTCAAATGTGTCGTTTCAACATTTTTATTAAGTTTCTCCTCGTGATGCAACAATCCTTAAAATAACTCGATTTATAAGGTGGTCTGAGCTTTGCCGTAGTGACAGTCATCACACACACACACACACACACACACACACACACACACACACACACACACACACACACACCAGAGATGGAAATTAGCACCCGCAACCCGCAGGTGAATTTGTGCGCTGGCGGGTGAATTTAATCAGTTTACCAGCCACTATGGCGGCCTTATTCCAGTCAGATTTGATCCAATTAATCTTAATGATCGATATCTTGGTTAAGGCATAACAGTGCGCTTTCCACAACGCAAAACTCGGATCTGGTCAAGTGCGGTTACTAGCCGGTTCACTAATAATGCGGCCCTGATACTACATCCAAAGGCGGATCAGCGAAATTTCCCCCCTCTCCACATCTGAAACTCTCTCAGTGCGGAGAATTGCCGCTGGATCCCCCCATGCAAACGGCAGTGTGAATGGGGCTACAGACTCTGGTTTTGCCTTTGCCCCACAAAAGGTGCTTACGTGCACGGTGCTCAGGATGCAGACATTCTTCCTCGGCTTTCCCTGATACAGAGTCAGAGACGCATCACTTCAGCACCTTGGTGTTGAACAGCAAAACAGCGGTTTTACAAAGGGGAACTCCAGTTTGTGTTTGCCCATGGTGCCAACCAGGCTAATACAACTAAACTTTTGTAATTAACTTACAAGTAAATACTCAAAGAAGCACAGAAAATGAAACAATGAAACCCCGCGACATGATGTGTGGTCAATATGACCGCTTATGGTCGAAATAGGTCAAACACATTATATATTTTGGATTATTTTTGTGTAGTTTATATAAAAAAAACTTCTAAATTAAAATACAGACACTTTTAGGAAAAGTCATGTAACAAATAATATTCACATTTTTGAGTGGAGGGGAAAGACCAATAGACTTGGCAGGTAGTAATGCGCAGTCAGGCCTTCTTTGGTTCAGCACCGCGGACAGCGGTGAGAAAGAGAGAGACCACACACATGCCCCAAAACAACTAAAACAAGGTGAGGGGGATCCACTGTGTGATAGCGGAGTGGAGTTAAAGGCAGAAAAAGCTTAAAAAGGTGAAAAAAGACTGAAAAGGCCGAAAGGTTACAGAGTAAGAGGACAGAAAGAGCTTAAAAATGTGAAAAAAGACGGAAGAGGTGGAAAGTTAAAGGCAGAAAGAGCTTTAAAAGGTGAAAAAAGACTGAAAAGGTGGAGAGTGAAAGGCAGAAAGAGCTTAAAAATGTGAAAAAAGACTGAAAAGGTGGAAAGTGAAGGGCAGAAAGAGCTTAAAAAGGTGAAAAACGACTGAAAAAGGCCGAAAAGTTGCAGAGTATGGGGGATGAAAGAGATTAAAAAGGTGAAAAAAGACTGAAAGGTGAAAAGTTAAAGGCAGAAAGAGATTAAAAAGGTGAAAAAAGGCTGAAAGGTGAAAAGTTAAAGGCAGTAACAGCTTGAAATGGCTGCAGACATGCTGTATCAGGACCAGGGACAGAGACGAAAATGTCCCCCGACCCCGAAAATATTTCTGAAGAGTGTAAAATGAAGGCCTCCTCCTTGAACCGGCACCTTATCATGGTGGAGGGGTTTGAGCACCCGAATGATCCTAGGAGCTATGTTGTCCGGGGCTTAATGCCCCTGGTAGGGTCTCCCAAGGCAAACAGGTCCTAGGTGATGGGTCAGACTAAGATCGGTTCACTCGCCCCCAATGATAGATCAAACAGCAAGGACGTGCACGTCGCCCGGATCGGCGTCACCGGGGCCCCACCCTGGAGCCAGGCCTGGGGTTGGGGCTCGCAGGCGAGGGCCTGGTAGCCAGCCAGAGGCGGCGAGCTGGTGTGGGCTTGCTTATAGCCCCCCAGCTCAGCCGCCATGTGTTGGAGTTCTCCCCGGTGAACGAGAGGGTTGCTTCCCTGCGCCTCTGGGTCAGGGATAGGACTCTCACCGTTGTCTCGGCTTATGGGCCGAACAGTGGTGCAGAGTACCCGGCCTTCTTGGAGTCCCTGGGAGGGGTACTGGAGAGTGCTCCAACCGGGGACTCCATCGTTCTCCTGGGGGACTTCAACGCACACGTGGGCGACGACAGTGTTACCTGGTGGGGGGTGATTGGGAGGAACGGCCTCCCTGATCTGAACCCGAGTGGTGTTTTGTTATTGGACTTCTGTGCTATTCACAGTTTGTCCATAACGAACACCATGTTCAAGCATAAGGGTGTCCATATGTGCACGTGGCACCAGGACACCCTAGGCCGGAGATCAATGATCGACTTTGTGGTCGTGTCATCTGACCTCCGGCCGTATGTCTTGGACACTCGGGTGAAGAGAGGGGCTGAGCTGTCAACTGATCACCACCTGGTGGTGAGTTGGATCCGCTGGCAGGGGAGGAAGCTGGACAGACCTGGCAGACCTAAACGTATCGTGAGGGTCTGCTGGGAACGTCTGGTAGAACCCTCTGCCAGGGGGATCTTTAACTCCCACCTCCGGGAGAGCTTTGACCAGATCCCGAGGGAGGCTGGGGACATTGAGTCCGAATGGACCATGTTCTCCACTTCTATTGTTGACGCGGCTGTCCGGAGCTGTGGCCGTAAGGTCTCCGGTGCCTGTCGCGGCGGCAATCCCCGAACCCGGTGGTGGACCCCGGAAGTAAGGGTTGCTGTCAAGCTGAAGAAGGAGTCCTACCGAGCCTGGCTGGCCCGGGGGACTCCTGAGGCAGCCGACAGGTACCGGCAGGCCAAGCGTGCGGCAGCGCAGGCAGTCTCGGAAGCAAAAACTCGGGTCTGGGAAGATTTCGGGGAGGCCATGGAGGAGGACTACCGGTCGGCCTCGAAGAAATTCTGGCAAACCATCCGGCGCCTCAGGAGGGGGAAGCAGTCCTCTACCAACACTGTTTACAGTGGAGGTGGGGAGCTGTTGACCTCGACTGGGGATATTGTCGGGCGGTGGAAGGAATACTTCGAGGATCTCCTCAATCCCACTGACACGCCTTCCATAGAGGAAGCAGAGACTGGGGTCTCAGAGGTGGATTCATTCATTACCCAAGCCGAATTCACTGAGGTAGTTGGGAAACTCCTCAGTGGCAAAGCACCGGGGGTGGATGAGATTCGCCCTGAGTACCTCAAGTCTCTGGATGTTGTGGGGCTGTCTTGGCTGACACGTCTCTGCAGCATCGCGTGGCAGTCGGGGACAGTGCCCCTGGACTGGCAGACCGGGGTGGTGGTCCCCCTATTTAAAAAGGGGGACCGGAGGGTGTGTTCCAACTATCGGGGGATCACACTCCTCAGCCTCCCTGGGAAAGTCTACTCCAGGGTACTGGAGAGGAGAATTCGGCCGATCGTCGAACCTCGGATTCAGGAGGAACAATGCGGTTTTCGTCCTGGCCGTGGAACACTGGACCAGCTTTATACCCTCCGCAGGGTGCTCGAGGGTTCATGGGAGTTTGCCCAACCAGTCCACATGTGTTTTGTGGACTTGGAGAAGGCATTCGACCGTGTCCCTCGTGGCATTCTGTGGGGGGTGCTCCGGGAGTACGGGGTCGGAGGCCCTCTGTTAAGGGCTATACGTTCCCTGTACGACCGGAGCAGGAGCTTGGTTCGCATTGCCGGCAGTAAGTCAGACCTGTTCCCAGTGCATGTTGGACTCCGGCAGGGCTGCCCTTTGTCACCGGTTCTGTTCATTATTTTTATGGACAGAATTTCTAGGCGCAGCCTCGGGCCGGAAGGGATCTGGTTCGGGAGCCACTGGATCTCATCTCTGCTTTTCACGGATGATGTGGTCTTGTTGGCTCCTTCGAGCCGGGACCTCCAGTTGCTGTTATGGGACAGCAGCGAGAGTTGCTGTCGCTCTCGGGCTTCTAGATCCAAAACCGTAAGTCCCACATCTGAAATGAGACCATCAACTGAAAGCCCACAAGATTTCCTACATTTCTATGTATATATTGTCTATGTCAAGTAAAAGTTGAGGGATCAAAATCAAGCTGAAGACAAGTTTGAACATTTTTTTCGACGCAGCTCTACACTCTGGGGTGCAGCAGTTGGTGATGTCACTCACTCTAGCCGACGCAATACACACCCATTATAAACGCAGAAGACGGGCTAAAAGTCGCTCAAACTAAAACTGCGATTATTTCAAGACCGTACAAGATTTTTAAAAACTGAATACAGGTCCAATAGTTCAAGATCTGCTGACTGCTTTAAAGTTTGAATGGTGTCCCTCGCTCAATGTATGAGGAGCAGAAAAAGGTTGAAAGGCGAGGAGTTTTTAAGACGATTTGAAGCTTTTCCCATTTGCGGCAATGTTAAATCTTTTTCGGAAAAAGCTGAATTTCTGAAAAAGTTGAAATGTTGAAAAGCTGAACAGCAGACGGTTGAAAGAGCTAAACGAGCTGAACATTTTAACATTTGAATGGTTTGAATAGCTGAAGGTATGCTGAAGTTATAGCAGAATGAAATTTGAAAAATTCCCCATAAGGATGAATGGGAAAAATTTTGCATAAAAAGCTTAATATTTCCAAAAGTATAAAAGGTAGAAAAGACAAAAATACAAGCAGTAATGTCCTTAAAAAGCTGCACAAACCCCAGAAGGACAATAGTGTGAATGCTAATAATAATAATAAACCCCAGAAGGACAATAGTGTGAATGCTGTGTCAGCATTCACACTAATAACTAGACAATTCCCCGCCGGGGAATCGCGAGAGTGGGCTGTGCGCTTTGC
>OZ023164.1:3497414-3512414 GCA_963678695.2 Diplodus puntazzo
AAGTTAATAAAGGTTTTCGCGACTTATGAGTGTTCTCTTTCTCTGTGTGTGTGTGTGTGTTTGTGTGCATGTGAGTGTGTGTGTGTGTGTGTGTGTGTGTGTGTCTCTCTCTCTCTCTGTCTGTGTGTCTGCGATTTTTTGACCTAGTCCCATTCACCTTCACGTCACGAAAACATGAATGTTCTAGAAAACTGATTAATACACTGTGTGTGTCGGTCTGTGTGTGTGTGTGTGTATGTGTAGTTGTGTGTCATTCATTCATTCATTCCTCATGGGAAAGTTTATGAAGGTTTTGACGACTTACGTCGCGAAAACATGAATATTTTCTGTCTGTCTGTGTTTGTGTGTGTGCGTGGCTGCATGTGTTTGTGTGCATGTGTGTCTGCCTGTCCAACACGTTCTCATTCCCAAAGCGTCAAAAACTGCAGCTTGGTCAGTGGCTCTACGCTTCAAGAAGTGACGCTTTAGGTACCCTTCTAGCGTCACTTTTGGACGCGAGAGATGTTTGATTGATTGCTATGAGACCGTGGCACTGTCAAGTTAGCAACAACATATTTACCCACGTCCGGGTGGACAGAATTAGGAAAATAAATATGCAACCTCCGGTTACACTTTCAAAATAAAGCCAGAAGAGAAGCGTTTTCTAATTTATGAGCAAGAGTAATACTACCACTAAAGATTCTGGTGGGCTCATCCTATTAAATAAATACAAATCATGTTGCAACGTTATTAGGATTTTTATTTTTAAAAGCATAGAGTTAGTTAGTTGCACAATTGCAACAACACGTTTCCAGCGACCGGCTGGACTAAACTGGGGGAATAAATAAGTAGCGTCCGGTTACAATTTCAAAATAAAGCCAGAAGAGAAACGCAAACGTATTATAAATTAATATTCTGTATCGATGAATGCATATTTTATTCATCAAATCACATAATTTTACAAGCGCAACCATGCTTCAATAAATGTGTTTAATTTTTATTACTTGGACGAGTCATTGGAGTCATTTCCTATATCTGTGACACCTTGGTTTAGCCGCTGCAAGTGCCGTTAAACGATATAATTAAATATGAATATGTTAATAGTAAGATTAATATAAATATGTTAATATTCATATTAATATGAATATTTATTTATTAATAAAACTAATAAAACTCACTAAACTCCTGATTGTGTTGACTCGATGGGGAGAAGTGAACGTGAGCACCCGATTATGAGCGATTTTTTTTCATCAGTCACATAAATAATTATTGGACTCACTTTTCACAAGACACAAATCTTTTTAACATCCGGGCTCTGAAACTATGTTTTTCAGACAAATCAAGCAGAGAACAGGAACACTATCGCGAGGTTTGACAGTGCTGAACTGTCTATGGTGCTGAATTGTCTTAACTAATACTTAAATCACTTTTTGGAACTGGTCTCTGGAAACTACACACTTTTTGCTTTCATTCATCTATATGTTCACAACACTTAAATAAGGTTTGGAGATTGGGAGCGAGGAGATCACGCCCTTTTGGGAAACAGGAAGTGTCTGACGTTTCATCTAATTGGCGCAGATTTTAATGATTTTTTATGTCAGAAAATCTTTGTGGACGATTAGACAGCTCCACAATTAAGTGGCTGCCTACAGTATAAGTCACCAATTCGAGAAATAGTCTAATGTTGAAATCAGGTTTAATTAACCTGGCAGGTCACGGACAGTAATTGCAAAAGGTGGTGTAATTTGAGTTGATGCTACATCAACATATTTATTAGCCTTTTCACTCACCTGACTGCATATACTCCTGCATACATGTCAGTGATTCTGTACATACTAATGTTTTTACACAACCCATGTTTATTTTCGTATTGCTTATGGTATGTATGACACAAACACACACACACACACACACACACACACACACACACACACACACACACACACACACAGCATAATTAAAACATTAAAGGAGACTGGTTGTGTGAAGGAAACATTCAAACTGTAATGAAAACATCTTTCAAATCTTTATTTTTACCCATGCATACTGAGTAACCTGACTGTAAACATGAGAAAAGAACAACATTCAAAATACAGGTGTCTTAAAGACACACAAAAAGACACATTTTATCGTGGAATTAAACTAGTGGAAGTTGCTGGCAGGCTCCCAGGTGTCCTCCCAAGTTTTACCACTGAAAAAAAGACCACACATGCAAACAGGTGTAAGATCAATGCATATACCACAATATTATTTTACATCATTGGGGTACCATAAAACAACAAATGACTTTTTCAGAAGTCTGGTACTGAACTAGTGTAGAACTGAGTCCATATAATTATAAAGCATACTGTAAAAAAGCTAACAGCTTTAAAATCAGTGAATGTGGATTAAAATTCCGAGCTCTTACCATGAGGAACAAGGCAGCCTGCTCACCTTTACCTCTTCTCTTCCCTGCACACACACAAACACACACAGACAAAAAGAAGTGTTAGCCATTTCAGCAACCACTAGTAAATGAACTGTAACTCAATTACAATGTCTTACCTCCTTTACTCGTTTTTCTTTTATTTCATTGTATTAAAATATTTTCTGTTTGGAACATTTTCGGCAGCCTAAAATGATGCAAAAAATACAGAAAAAGATGAAAGAACACGGAGATGAAATTAAGAAACAGACTTCGACAACCCCCAGGTGAATAGAGTTGCATTTCCATTGCATGGTATGGCTCGATTCGATAAATATATTGATTGAATTAAATTAATTAAAGTCAATTGCTTCGGAGGGAAATTCAAGAAGACCAAAAAAAAAAGCAGTCCCTCACTACCAGAAATCTTGCAGTCGAGTTTCCCACATTTGGGGAATTCACAGGGGTCAGCACAGTCAGAGTGCAATGGCCGAGCCTCACCCTGGGTGAACCACCTTCTTGATCATGTAGGTGACCTTCTATCATCAATGGAAAAAAAACTCAAAGAACAGTAAGTAGGTGATACTTATTGTTCTTTGTTTTTTTTTTCCAAGCGAGCTGAGCTGATGCTAAAAGGTGGTGTGGGAGAGAGAGAGGCAAATGAGTGGAGGAGTGAAGTTGTCATTGTGGCTGTAAATGCACAGTATAGCTTCGAGTTTGTCCGTAAATAAAGGCTGCAGCTTCTCAAGACCAAAGCAAAACTATCTGTTGTTTCTAACTTCATTAGAAATAAATCTCAATCACCTCTGCCTGAACTGAGGGAGTACTATCCACTTTGGAAAAAAAATTAGAGGAGCTAAAAGTGAGAAGACAAGAGTAGAGTTGAGCTGTATCTTGTCCTATTTGTGTTCAAATGAGTTTATTCATAATTGATAAATTGTATATTAATTAATTAATTAATTAATTAATATATTAATCTATAATTTATTTCATACATGTAGATAATGGCAAGTTAGTGAGTAATCCTTTCTATTTTTATTGTTACTGATAATAAGAAGGAACAGAAGAAAATAATCTGTTCTCCAAAGAGTGTTTTGTTTGCATCACTCTTTGAATGTGTCTGTCATTGTGTCTACATGCACATTCCAAATAATATCATGCTGCTATCAAGGAGTGGCATTGCACATTTAATTTGAAGAGTAGTCTGTACCACAAAAACAAAACATACCCGTCTTCCTCAGTTTTGTCCCTTCACCTGTGCCACTGGTCAAAGGGGTAGTAGGTCCGGGAGAGGGGGAGCACTGTGCAGACACACCTGTGACAGAGGTGGATGACGTTAGACACATTACTTAAAATATGGCAAAACGTGATTTATGCTAATACTTACTTTCATTCATATTTTCCTGAGAGGAAGATGGAGCCTCGACAGGGATCAGGGTCAAGGTAAAAGTCTCCTCCTCAGAGTCTATTTGGGGATGTGAAACAGATGGAGGGAGAAAGGTGGAAGGGTCTGGGGGATGAGGAGAAGAACAGGGTTGGGAGTTTGTGGGCAGTAGAGTTGTGTGGGTGGAATCCTCTGGAGACTGAGATGTTTGAGAATCTGAAATAATATATGTCAGCATATCAGTCACAATGACAGCACTTCCCAAAGCATGAATCAGATAATAAGAACAGATGTTTGCCTTACTTTTCACAAGGTACTCATATGCCCTTCTCATTTTTTCCAGAAATGGCTTTGCGGGCCCGTCCCCTCCAGGGCACATGTGGGTTATCACCTCAGCAGTGACTGAGCTCGCCCCCTGCTTCTTCTTCCCAATGAATAAAATTGGGTTGTACCCCAAGGCAGCAAGCTTGCTCACCTGAAATGTATACAATGCATTACAAAAAATGTTATCATGGCTACTATTGCACACTGGCATGTTGCATTTTTTTCACTTTATTTGAATGTTATGTCTGCACCAGTGTTTGCTAATGTCTACAATCTTTTTCAAGGGTTTCTTGAGAAATGACCTGTAAGTGTGTGTCCATATGGCATTTCTTTCTACCAGAAACGTGTGCACAGGGTTCTGTGGAGCACTGGGATGAAGCACTTGTGCGTTGAGAGACACAAATGCTATAATAGATTCTGTCTGAAATATCAATTAAGCTCAGGACATCACAAGTTTTCCCTCCATTTCTTTTTAATTACCAGGGTGATGTCCTGTCCACAAAAAATTATTTCGCTGAAAGAACAAACAGCTTTATCACACATACACTTTGTCCAGGCAAATTTGTTCAGATCAAATTTGCATGTTAAACAGTATCAGTAACAAGTATGAGGGGGTCTGGCACATGGACTGGTGCATGGCATGGCATCTTCATGCTTACCAGCAATTCAATGTGCAAAAGAGTTGGATGAGGATTAATATAGGTTGGCATGTGGTGATTATAAATACTCTCCCAGCCAGTCACATCACTGGTCTCATAGCTCTGAAACAGCTGTGCTAATCACAGTTGAACATTATCATGTGCAACAGCTCAAACAGAAATCTTCATCTCAGGAAATGTCTGGACGGTTCAGGATGGTTCAGAGTGTCACAGCATGAACGCACATCACTTTTTAAACCATTAAATAGTTACTTTAATAATAGAAGTAGAAATATAAAGGAGATAAATTGATTGATTATATGATTATTTCAGACAAACACAATTTTATTCAGAATTCTAATGTATCCCACCTCATACATGGTCACAGAGTTTAGTAATTAATGATATACAACAGTGTTTGCATTACACTGGTCACAGTATTTAGCAATGATTCCTCTGAAGACTGGAGTTTGAGGGTATGGGTGTCCTTCTGATTCATAAAGCACACTGTTTCTGAAAATGAATGACACCCTGTTTTAACGTACTACAGTTTGAAACTTTTTTCTTCTGTGTTCCAGCATAATTCATAAGATGTTCATCTGTGACCACACTCTGGATCATGATACAGTACTGTAATTGCTGTTGGCAGCTCACACTGTAGCTAGTGTATCACCACTAATTTCAGATGCACCTGAAGTCACTTGGCCTGGCTCTCTCCTCATTGATTAAGAAGTAAAAAAAAAGATGCTGTTGATCAGATAAAAATGCTATATGGACCATGCATGAATGTCACTAATGAGGCAACACATTTTGAATCATTAGCTAAATTTAAGGTTAGGGGTGGTTCATATGTGTGTGGCGGCATTATGTTCAATAACCTTTCACGAATACTATGGACGGCAGATCTGATGCAATTTTAACAACTGCACACACATCAAAGTCAATAATATTCAACACTTTCAGTGGGTCTTCACTGCACCTGACAACCTACAGCCACTCATAATGAATTACAAGAAAATTTGATGAAGTACTTACAGTCACATGGGCTGAGGCCACAACTCTGGCCCCATTCCTATGTTTCAGGGTGTTCTCACCCCAGTCACCTGTCCTCACTGCCTTTTCTTTTTCCTTATAAGATTTTCTTTTTTGGAGGCAAGCATAGCAGCTCTTGCATGTTTTCCGGCTGGCATTGTTGCTTGCTCCACAGTTGGGGCAGCTTCTGGTTTTGGGCTTGGTCATTTCTTAGAGAATAGGGTGAATGGAACAGCAAATCAGAGTGACACATTAAAAGAACTAAGTTACAATGCAGTGCAAAGGGCTGTCTCAATTTAGTTAGCAAGCTAGATAGTGCATTCCAGTAGCCTATTAACTAGCATAACGTGCATACAATACCATGCATTAGCTATAGCTATGTATGCAGCACAAAAGTAGCAAAAAAGTAATTGCCTCATCTCTAAACATACATATATATTGTTTTATAGTTTACATTTTTAAGTACACACTCAAAACATTCACTGTCTTTCTTACCTGCGTCTTCCTTCTCTTCTTCTAGCTACCCGCACAAGGAGTCTGAGTACTAAATACCGCAAACGAGACGCAATGAATGACGTCACTCGTTGTCGCTTGCACTGTACATCAAAAACGTTTTTACATATATATAATAACAGTAAATAAACATTACTGTAGCCTGTAGCTACAGTTAAATAAGACAAAAAAGCGAACAGAAAAAAGGAAAACATTGACATGAACGAGAAAAGTTCATCCGTGCCACGCCTACTCCATTATAATAAAGAATATAACTTCACTGATGTTAATGTTTTTGGATGATTTCTTTGTCTGGGACAAAAATATTTCAAAAAAAAAAATAGGATTTCGACTTGACTGTTATGTTTACTTTAGTCGCTAAGCAACTGCTATCTGAGTAGTATTGATGATCTAGACAAAATAGACTCCATACGCTACTACAGCTGCCATTCAAGTCACAGAGAGATGATCATATTGAAACAGTACTACATTGTACAATACTAAGTTAAAGGTAACAAAACAACACGATTCCATAACATATTGCAAAAGCAATCATGTCAACAACATTTTATTATGCAAAGCAAGGTCCGGAAGTTGAACCAAATTGAAGCAATATGGAAATAATAATAATGAACAATATGGCGGGAATGTGTGTGTATCAGAGTTTACACTAGACGTTTCATTCATTCATTCATTCATTCATTCATTCATTCATCCTGAAGGCCAATTTCCCATTAGTATTCCAGAGTTCTGGCTACAGCACTCAGCACCTGAAAACCCACTCCCGCGGACACACCCCCAGGACCTCAGTGCCGCTCGATGGGCTGCCCAAACTCATGCCTGGCATAAAACAATGCCAACATGTATTCAAATGTTAAACGGTGTGTGTGTGTGTGTGTGTGTGTGTGTGTGTGTGTGCGTGTGTGTGTGTGTGTGTGTGTGTGTGTGCGTGCGTGCGTGCGTGCGTGCGTGTGTGTGTGTGTGTGTTTGATATAGATCGTCCAAATGCAGTGTAATCACTAGTTCGGCTATACTAGGTATTTAATATATTTATCAGAAATATCTTAAGACCCGATTCACGTCCGTACTTTGCAAACCCGAAGAACTAATACCAGGTTGTTGCATTGTATAAAACGGCTGTAAAAGAAGATCTGAAATAAACATCTTTGCTTTTTCTTTACATCAATCATTTAGATGAAGTGTAATCACTAGCTCAGCTTTACCAAATGTTTGATGCATTCAGTAGATGTATGCTATTGCGACCCTATTTACAACCCTAATTTGCAAACCGGATGAATCAGCTAAGCCAAACCCACATTTATAGAATAACAGATAGAATATCTGAAATATACCAACATCTCTACTAATTTGTTACATCAATCAACTAGATGACGTGTAATAACCAGTTCGGCTGCACTTAATATTTGACATATTTATTAGATATATCTTTTTACAACCCTATTCTCAACAGTACTTTGCAAACCAGAAGAACTACAAACATGGTGCTGATTTGAATCAAGCTGCACGCCGCAGCACAAGGGAATTGTAGTTTATTTTTAAAAATTGTATATTTCCTAGAAATAGAAGTTTTAAATACTAAATTAAGAGTACACTGACAGATTTAAAGGGGTGGGAAATACATTTGTGTGATCAGATTTTAAATATTCAATTCTTAAATTGGTGAAAATTATTTTTTATCATAATTGACAGTGCCCCAACTTGGTGACTATACCCATATGGGTATAGTCACATAGGTGATGTCAAGAGCTCTCTAAAATAGTTGGTCCCATGTCTGTAGCCTGTTCTGTTGCTGAATGACAAGCCTTCCAATATGCACTAAGGTCAAGGTTCAGAGATCAATATCTCATGGCAGGAGCCACTTACAATCTTCACACTGACATATGTTACTCACCAGGTCAAGGCCTTTCCAAAAATGTCTTTAGTTTTTTCCCACAACAAAGTTTAATTTTCAGCCTTGTTTGGTGACCGCCTCTTTCAGGTGTGGTTTCTGAGACCATTTGAGACTCCAGCCTGGGTGCACTCAAGTCTTTGACATTTTCAATTATATGTTTGGTAAAAACCTTCAAGGTATTTATGTTTTTGATAATCACATTCATAATTTGCGATTTGGGCTAGTGTAGACCTTATTTTTCACATGCCAACATTCCATACCCCCAGGGCAAAGCGCTCACATGCCCCATTTTGCCTAACACTAAAACATACTTAAAGGAGCAGTCAAGTGATGCACCACAAAAATAATAATAAAGAGCATTCTCCAACAGGTAGCACTGTCAACAGCTGCAAAAAATCTATGTGTGTCAATGTGTGGGATGTAATTAAGAACTTTAGTACTGTCACCGAGTATAGTAGTTGTAGTTGTACTTTACTTAAATCTTTTCTTCATGTCACTTTATGCTTTTACACCATTACACTTCAGAGGAAATATTGTCATTTTTATCCTGCAACAATCTGCAATCCACTATATTTAGTAGTATATACTACTTGCTCAAGCCTACATAACCATCAATGTACATGTATGTCTGTCTGGTTTAATGGAAGAAGTCAGGCTGATTAAAAGATGCGATGAAAGAGTTCATATTTGATGCTGAAATGTGGTTTGCTAACACAATCAACCCTTGTCTAGTTTGACGTTATACTATATAATTACATCAAAACACTGTCAATGTAATGAAAATCCCATATACGTGTCCTTCCTCTGAATCTCTCCTCTTGCCATATACTGAATTCATGTACTCTGAAAACATGTGGAAATTGCTCAAATATACACTTAATAAAAACTAAGTCCAACCTCAAACAGCAGTAACATTCAAGGACTCAATCAGAAATGTAGCTTCATTTTGCTTTTCTTTAATTATACAATAATTATTAATTAAACAATAAAGATCAACTGGAAACAAAATCCAGTAAAAAGATGCTGAACATCAAAGATAAGACAGTACAGGACAGTAGTTTGTGTAGTAAAGCTGTAATACAACTTCCGACAACCCTGTACAACAATCAAACCTTACAACGATGAAACACTTCAAAACCAAACAGCAAGTTCAGTTTCTTTTGACTATCGACTACTAAAATGACAACAACCAAATACAAAAAAGTACAACTGTCATGTCCAACTTAAGTTAGTAGTAGTTATTTTAATTGATAGCCAAACATTCAGTCAAATATTTACAGTACAGGTGGACATAGAGCTAAGAGCATGGGGGCATTGAGCATTACAGTTTACTACAATGCATCCACATCTGAATCTGAATCTTCAGAGCTAATTTCAAGCTCATCCGAACTCTCCATTGTGTCCCTTATGTCATCTGCTGATGACAGCACATGCAGGTAGTGTTTTCTTGTATGCCGCTGCAGTTCTTTCATTTCCCACTGCCTTCTGCGGATGAGGCAGGTGTGACCCTTTGATGCCTTCTCTGTTAACACTCCTTAAGAAGGGATAAAACATGATTTCCGTAAAAATCCAGAAAAATCACATGCCTGAATAAAAAAATTCAAGTACAAGGCCGCATTTACTTTGCATGGTGTCTTTGCTCTGATGGTGAGACAACTCAGACAAGACCCTGGCATGGGCTTTGAGAGACTCCCAGTGCTGCTTCATTTCTTTCACAAGGATCTTCTTCTCCTCTTGAAGCCTTCGAACACCCATGACCCTGTCAAAGACTTCCTTCTTTGTGCTGAAATCAGCAGAGCCTGTAATGCATTGACACAGCATGTAGCTTCAGAGGCTGATTTGAGACTGATTTCTGCATCAAATCCAGGACGTCAAACTGATGCTACTAACTCAAAATCATACATGATATCGGCAATTTTTTTTCACGATTGAGCCAGAAAGGCCTTAAGGAAGACACTCATGAAGTTTCGTGGTCCTAGCTTCAGAAATGTGGAAATACGAGCGAGTTTAAAAAAGCTGCAGTTTGGAAAATCCTCTTCCCGATTTACATTGGAGTAGATACGACTGTTGAGAGCTACTCTTGTCGGTTAGGGACAGTTAATTCAAAAAGCGTAAATCCTACCGATAAAGTAGAAACATTGAGAGAAAGAAGACACCTGTGGCTTACGTCGCGAAAACCTGCATAAAACCTGTCGCGAAAACATGAACGTTCTGGAAAACTGATTAATATTCTGTCTGTGTCCGTCTCTGTGTGTGTGTGTGTGTTTGTGTGTGTGTGTATTTGTGTGTCTGCGACTCTTTTGACCTCGTACCATTCATTCCTCATGGGAAAGTTTATGAAGGATCAGCTGGGCCAACAGAGAGAGTGACACACAGACAGACACACAGACAGACACACATGCACACACACACACACACACACACTCACATGCAGACACACAGACAGACAGACAGACAGACAGACAGACAGAGAATATTCATGTTTTCGCGACGTAAGTCAGGTCATCAAGTCCTGCAGTCCAACGTGCCTGGCATCCCTCACAGGTCAGCTCAGGCATGTTGAGATCATACCGTCCTACAAAGTAACATGTAAGTAAAAGTAAAGTAAAATGTTAAAGTTGCCAAGGTTAGAATGTTCTGCAGCATATGACATATACTGTAAATCCAAATGGCTCAGTAAAGCCGGCTGACTTGATGGGCACTTTCATGAATAAGTCATTTGTAAACTATAATGTGCTAATTTTCTTGAAACTGGACAAAGGAAATCTTAATGGTATAATTACCATTTATTGTGACCAAAGCAACTGCCTTCCCTTGGATCACCCTCAGTGCTTCTGGGGGACAGCAACAGATGCTGACAGGCATCTCAATAGGTAAAAATCGGACTGAAAGACATTACACATAGGTTGGACTAATTCATAATTACTGACACACACACAAAATCACTCAGAAAAAGCAGTGCGCAACTTACCACAGTTCGTAAGTGTCTTATCAACAACACAAGTAGTTGGAGGCAATGGTTGGAAGAAGCCAGCACACATGGCATCTCTGTTATGAAGGACTAAGGCCTTGCTGTGTCTGCTGTCATCACATTCAGCACAGAGAAAGGGACATGGGAGGCAATCCCTGCATCTAATAGCCACGCTGTTGTTCCCACATTGGCTGCAGATATTTGTTGCCACGTTCTCCTTGGCCAGCATGCTATTGAGAAGAGATGGTCTCTTTTCTCTCCATCTCTCAGAAAAGAGAGCATTGCGAATGCTCCAATCCTGAGAAGCCAGAGGAGCCCTTTGGTCTGCTGCTGCTTCAGTAAGCTCTTCATCAGAGCAGTTCAGGGAGTGTTGCAGATCTTGCAGAAGACATTCTATTGCAATTGAGAAATACATGATGTAGTTATAAGTGGCCCAAGGTTGTCTTTGGATCATATGCATACAACTAGCAAAAAACATGGACTTCATTGTTACACAGATAACAAAAATAGATTATTGCATGACAGATATAACATTGTGAATGGTGCTTGGCAATTGATTCTCAACTGCAAGATACCTTATCATAAAGCTTGTTTTGGAGAATTTGTTTTGATCAAGAGTTCATTTTGCATATACATGATAAAAGACATTATGCACAGAACATATGTAATGAAATACATACCAGCTGAGACTGTCTGAGAAGCAGTCTCTTGAGCAAAGGTCATCTCTGGATTAGGGTGCGTAATCTTACAACGGCGCTCAGCTGTAATGCAGAAAACAACAAACATCTCACTTTTATTTGTTTTCAAAGTACCTGTACACAATCTACTATCTATATTACACTATTAGTTGACAAAAAGAGAACCTTACTTTTATATTTAACTTTTTCGGTGGGGTTCTTTTGGAAAAGTAACTCATGTGAGCCAAATCAAGCGTTTCTTTTTTCAGGATTTGAGATCTATCAGCGATGGCACATTGATCTGACCTGGTGTCATTTCCTTAAAATTTTGATTATGAGTTCAAAATGCAGGCATACTTAACGCAGCTATGGGCAGGTGATATTGCTGTGATCGGTTAGAAACCAAACCTGTAGAGATCATGAGGACTTTCAAACAGAAATAAATTGTACTGTATTCACCCTAGCCCCTTTCACACAGCCGTTTGCATGCGGGGATCCTGCGCCAATTCTCCACACCCTCCTCTGTGTGAAAGTTTCAGATGCGGAGAGGGAGGAAATTTCGCTGCGGCTCTGATCCGCCTCTGGAGCGAAAGCGCGAAAAACGTAACTTCGTCACTTTCCAGGATGTTTGGTGGGTCAGGATCTCATTCACAACACATTATAACAGCATCCATATGGTTATAAACCGTCAGCGGGTTTGGATTAACAGGGGGAATACCTGGGGAGACACCTGGGGGAATACCTGGGGAGACACCTGGGGGAATACCTGGGGAGACACCCACGTCATCAACATGACGTGTACCGTCACGCCTCTTTAGGAGCCGCAGCGCCGGCTTTCTGTTGCATGTTATCCCTGGCAACGGCCTACCCTGACATTCAGGACTGAAACCATTTAAAATATATAGAATATTAAACACTAACCATGTCTGGATTGCTTCCGCGTCACACTTGGCCTCTTGGAAAGCGTGTTTCCATCCGCGTCTCTCTCCGTCCACCTCACATTCAGCGCTTGTTGAGGTGCTGCTGCCCCTGTCTGAACCCCCTCAAGGAGGTCATCAAACTCCTGCTGCTGAACCAGTCCATCCAAGCTGTCCAGAATATCGCGTTCTTCTTGCGCACTCATCCTCATAAACGGAAAAAACTCAAATCTCTACATGAAGGAATAAAATACAGGGTTAGCTTGCTAGCGCGAGCACAGAGGCCTAGCTAGTTTAGCGATGCAAACTAACTTTAGCTGTTTTAGGTTACTGTATTTAACTACAGATAGCTACTAGTTGATGTTTCATGGTCAAATCATAAGCAAATCTATAACTCGGCATCGTTGTATTTGCTTCGTCCCTGAATTTTCAACAAAACTTTTCAACAAAACTTGTCTTCTTACCTCATCTGTTCATCCAAGCTCCCGATATCCATGTAAATGCAGAAATGGGCGCGCAGCAGAAGATGACGTCGAGACGTCATACATTTACATACGATAACAACGGCAGAGAAATAAAAAAAAAAATTAAAATCAAGGTGATGTATAAGCATAATTGTGCATGTTATGAAGTAGGAAGAAACCACTACCACAACGTCATGAAACTACCACAACATTTCTAGCTTTATTTTGAAATTGTAACCGGACGTTACTTATTTATTCCCCCAGTTTAGTCCAGCCGGTCGCTGGAAACGTGTTGTTGCTAACTTGACAGTGCCGGGTCTAGTTGTGCAACTAACTAACTCTATGCTTTTAAAAATAAAAATTAAACTCAAAACAAAGAATTACTGACACAATAAATATACAAACACAAGTAAAAAATAACATTAACTTCATCAAATGTACAAGATTTTATCAACTGAATGCACATTTATTACTAAAAGCAAAAATAGTCATGTTTGAAAATGACAGACAATCAAACAAGCACAAGGAGAAATGTGTTTTTATGGTGGACAAAAGGGACAAAAGATACAGACAAGTAGCAAGTCGATAGATCAGAAATACAGCTTTCAGCTTGTGTTAATGATCTTGTATAAAAACAGTTTGTTTTTTTTAAACAAAAGCATGAGTGTAATATCTCCTATTAAAAATCTGATCTGTATAAAGAATCTATGCATGACAGTACCGTTCGAACCGGGAGAGAAAATGGCTTCCGTTCGCGCCGCGAGAGAACAAAGGCCAAGGTTTGCGCAGTTACAGTCTAGCTTGGCCTAGCTTTTGTGTTAGCATTTAGCTACGTGTTCTTATACAGATCGACCATAAACAATCAACCGGGAGAGAAAATGGCTACCGTTCGCGCCGCGAGAGAGCAAAGGCCGAGGTTTGCGCAGCTAGCGTCTAGCTTGGCCTAGCTTTTGTGTTAGCATTTAGCTACTTGTTCTTATACAGATCGACCATAAACAATCAACCGGGAGAGAAAATGGCTACCGTTCGCGCCGCGAGAGAGCAAAGGCCGAGGTTTGCGCAGCTAGCATCTAGCTTGGCCTAGCTTTTGTGTTAGCTTTTCGCAGATCGACCATAAACAATCAGTGTTCCCAAATTCACGTGACAGTAATGTGTAGCTTCATTCATCTCACTTTTGTTAAAGGTGTACAGATGTTGGCATAGTTAGCGTTAGCTGTTCGCTCCGGTCAATGTTTCTCTATAGAAATAAGTAAATTCACCGCTGTTGGTTAAGAGCGCGGCCTAATGTTTAATATACCAGAGCAGAGTAGCGCCGTCAGCTCGTCTTAATATTGTTGTATTGAAACAGACTGAGTAGCCAAGCTAGCTGTTAGCTAGACAGACATTCTATACTGATGGACCCCTATAGCTTTGGTAACCGCTGATTAATATTGTTGAAACAGACCGACTATAAACAATTACATTCATTTTTCCTAAATCATGAGTGAGACAATAATGTCTAGCTTCAATAAAATCCACTTTTATTAACGATTTTAGTATGCTAATGTCAGACATAACAGGTACTTACCTCTGATGAGGTCAAAGGGTATCGATCAGAGCCGGACCAGTGGTTTATATCAAGGCCAAAAAAAATGCACGCACAACTGTCCAATCAGAGTCCTCCTGTGTTGTCTGTCATCTGTATCCGAGGTGATTTGTCAGATCGACACAGACTCTTGACGATCATACCTTGCTGCATTTCATTATTTATATTTATTTTTATGAATGTATTAGAATGTAACACATTAAAAAAAACATCAATGTTAA